>PVJA010016174.1:0-44086 GCA_004027025.1 Myocastor coypus
GAGAAGGAGAAGGAGAAGGAGAAGGAGAAGGAGAAATAAGTAAGCAAGGAGAAATAAGTAAGCCCTGGCTATCAGCTGACACTTAGAGAGCACAGATGCTATGGGACAGGACTTTAGCCTATAGGCTCCAGACTCACCTAAGTAACAGGTGAAGTATTGGGACTCATCATTTTCACCTTTTCAGGTTTTTTGTCGCTTCATGTTTATACCTAGACCTCTTACTTGCTTATCTATGTAGTTAAAAAATGTATGATTGAGGCCAGTGAGATAGTTTAGTGGACTAAGTGCCTGCTTAGGCAAGCAGAGGGATGCAGGTCAACTCCCAGTACCACATGCCATGCTGGTCCTACCCCTAGGCACACTGAGCCTGGTGGCACACACCTATAATCCCAGTTCTGTGGAGGCTGAAAAGAGGAGGATCACTCTCAATCTGAGCTGCCTAATGAGACTGTTATGGTTTGTGCCTAGTTGTCCCCCTAAAGGCTCGTGCAGTCATGGGGAGGGGACTTCTAGAGTTTGAGACTAACTCATGATCCACTGGGATTATGTGTTTTAGTACTGCTGGGATTATGGGTGTGTGTACCTTCTCCAGCCTGGGGAAATAGCCTGAATGTATGAGTCAAAGAAACAGACTTGCTCTCTGTTGCTCTGTCTGTTGCCTCTGTTTCAATTGCTGTTCCACCGCCATGAATGGCTGCTCTGTGACATGTGCCAGTCTGCCTTGGAGTCAGTGGTCTACAGACTGAAACCTCCAGTAACTGTGAGCTAAATAAACCTTTCTTTCCTTCATTTTGGGTGTCAGGTATGTTTCCCAGCAATGAGAAGAGAGTAACTGAGACAGAGACCTGTTCACAAAAACAAAAACAATACTAGATAGATAGATAGATAGATAGATAGATAGATAGATAGATAGATAGATATAGATATATAGATATATAGATATATAGATATATAGATATATAGATATATATTGGATTGAAACAATTCCCATACTGTATTTTCATATTTTCAGCCTTATCCTATAGTGATCGTAGAAAAGAAAGAAAATTCTGGTCTTATGCTTATGAAAACTTTCTAATAGAAGGAAACAATAGAATTGTATACACATAAGTTAAGTAATTTCAAAAAAATAATTAAGTAATTGAAAAAGAAATTTCTACTTTATCTAGAAGAGTTCGGTCACTAAGAAGCTTTGTATTGAATATATAGACAGACCAACCAATACCAAAACCAGAAGACAGGGCACTAGAACTGCAATTCTTTCCGTAGGAACAGAGGAAAGTACTGGACTGTTTAGAATGAAGACAGGGAACAAATGAAGAGGAAGGAGTGAGAGAAGAGTGTAACCACACAGAAAATTATGAGAACCTTTTATGGCAAACAGCCCAATATTTTATAAGATTTTGCTTTGCCGGGCTACACTCCCTTACTTTCTTCTTCTCCCCAAATTTTCAGTGAAGTCTCCAAAATCCAAATCATAAAAATAAGCTGACATCTACCCTTCAATAGAGACAATGACAGAAATAAGTGGGAGAGAAACAGAAACTGGAAAATCTAGAATTCAAAAGAAGCAAAGAATCAAAACCAGAATCTGACTGTAATAACATTGAACCAAGCCTTGAAAAATCTCAGAAATCTTGACAAGTTCCTTTAGACTTAACATAGCACATGAAACAGAGGCTTACACAATATAGATCTCAAGAAGAAAAGAGACCAGAGCTGACATCTGCATCCTCTCTATAATGGACCACATGATGCCATGCATATGTTATATGAAAAAAACACTCAAAGCTTCCTTGAGAGAAAGTGAAATGTAGATCAGGCAAAGGGGCAGAAAAAGACTGCAGAGAATGCAGAGCTCAAAGTACAAGCTTTGGACTGACCTCACTAGCTAGAAGGAAACTTGGCTACTTTATTGTGACGTTGGCGTGGTGTCACCAAAAGCTGTTTCCTGGTCTCAGGGGTGTGGTAAAAACACTCTAAGCCAATGGATACCGGCCAGATGCGTAGAGACTCCATGCAACCCCACATCAAAAAACTTAGAGAAAACAGATTTCCTGAAAGTATCATGTAGTAGAACTTCAGTTATCTGAACTCTAATACTAGAGTTCCTCCTATGAATTGCTCACATAGGAAATAAAGCATATGATCTTAGTATTGGCTGAATCTTATGTGGGAAGAAAGAATAACGGATCTCAAATGCATTGAAGACTCCTTTGTAACATTGACCTTGGAGAAATACATACAAAATCACCTGATTCTCTTTAATCTCAGTACTGTGTGTAAGTCTCCAATGAAAGGCTGTAGAAACTGGAGTTTGACCTGCATAATCATGGATCCATTCAAGAAGAATGGAACGTTTTAAACATATGCCAATGCCCTCCTTCTTTCTCCTACTTCTTTGAGGTGACAAGAGCATTGGATGTGCCATCCACGAGCAGGGCAAGGTTTTCCCTTAGGTCTGACCTACATGCCAGGCACCTCTGTCAACAACCCACAACTCAGCCAGTAGTGTACTTCACTGATTTGCTAGCCATTTTTCAATCCAGTAAGGGCCATGTTGATACCAAAACTAGCCATCAAGACAAACTTATATATTCCATAGCCATTTGATAGCCCTCTGTTCCATATCATAAATACCCTTTCTAATCACCTCTTTTTCTCCTGCTTGTACTCACGAGGAGCTGAATTCTAGATGCTAATTTAATTATTTTTCCTCAAAAATGCTACAGGATTGACCTGCTACAATTTTGTAAATGGTTAGATTCCTAAATTTCTGTGTAAAAATGTGTATTTGTTTTTTATCACATTGTATATGGATTTATTAGAATATCAATGATTGGTGGAAAATATCAGTTCCAGGTTAAGTCTAAGACATTTGATATTAAGAAAGACAGCACCTATGGTAGGTTAATAATATTATATTGTATTACATTATATAATATAATATTATATAATATAATATTATCAAGCACCTATGGTAGGTTAATAATATTACAAATCTTCTCTTCTGGAGAATTAACAACTTAAGTTTGCAGACCAAAAATTAGAGAAAAAGAAGAGCTAGAGGATAGCTGATATTTTGGCCCTAGCCCTTCAAGGTCAGTGAGGACTCAGAACATAAGAGACCCTGTACTATAACATCCTATAACTCAGTGGTGTCACAAATTTTCTATTTAAAGACAATATGGGGCCACAGAGGAAATGGATCCACAATGTATGACATGCCTAAGGAGAGTCACCTACACAGAAAGCATTCTCACAGGCTATCACAGTGAACAAACTAGTCAAGCAATGGCCATGACTCATCCAGATGGCTGATACTAACAAAAGTTCTGCAAAGCGCTGTACATGGTTTCAAGGTAAATCCTGATGGAATTTGACTGACCTTATCAGATGCAAAAGTTAGATTTTTTGTTATATAGGTATTGCTTTAACTTGGTCTTAACCATCCAGCAGAAAAGTTTGACCATGAGGTATAAAACGTAAAGGCATATTAATATGTTAATCTGTAAAAGGCTTAAGTCAACAGCTTCCGACATTGCTAGTTCTGCTGATAATCCACTACTATTATGGAATATTGGACTATACATACAGCTACTTTCTCTTAGTTCAATGAGAGGAAATATTTGTACCAATAGTGTTTAGAAAAGTTACCATGTGTGCATCTTATACTCTGAGCAACTACTACGAAGACAACAATATGCATTGTATTAATTATTGTGGCTGTCCTACTAACATGTTTTGAAACTGTTTCATTGTTATCTCTCTCTTATTAAAATTAATAAAATTTTTAAAAATTCTGTGTCCTTGTACTAGAGACTAAACCAGGGGCACTCTACTATTGAGCTACGTTTCCAAACCTTTTCATTTGTTTGTTTCTGTTTTTATTTTTTGAGACATAGTCACTGAGACTGGCCTCCAATTTGTGATTCAGACTCAAAAATAGCTGGTATCACAGGCAGGTAGGCGCAGCTCTGAATGGTAAATAATTGTAACTTTCTATGATTTGGTGCAAGAGGCTGAAATTGTGTACATCCAATGAGACCCTGGGCAATGCCTTTGTCCCTGATTCAAGAAGCACACAGAGTAATGTGGTCATAGCTGTCTTCAAAATCCTTTACAGTGCCGGAATGCCAAATACTTTCTGAAATACCTAGACATAGATGGGGAAACACAGAAGGCAATGATACAAGAAGTCCTAGGTTACTTCACCTGGCTAGCCACCTAGTAACTGACAAGCAACCCAAGCCGTGCAAGCAGTGCATGTAGCACACACCCATAATCACAGGAATCAATGAGGCAATAGGAAGAGGATCAAAATATAAGAACAGCTTGTGATTGCCGGGCGTGGTGGCGCACGCCTGTAATCCCAGCACTTGGGAGGCTGAGGCAGGAGGATCAGTGCGAGTTCGAGACCAGCCTGGGATACAAAAGTGAGCTCAAGGCCAGCCTGAAATGCATAGTGAGACCCTGTCTCAAAAAGACAAAAAAAAAATAAATAAAAAGATCTCATTTATTATCTCATTTAATCTTTACAACACTATGAAGTAAGGACTGTTATTCCTGTTTTACAGATGAAGAAATTGAAATGCAGAGAGGCTGAATAGCTTGCTAAAAGTCACATCAACTAATGAACATATGGCAGAGGCAGGAATTAAAGAAAAATACCCTTGCTTAAGACCTAAACGCTTCACTCTCTTCTTTCTCTTTAGGCTGTACTTCCATACAAACAACATAACTGCATTACTTTTAAGGCAATAGATTAATCTCTTGCCCACTTAAGGTCATTATAGCGTGCCAGGTACCACAACAATGCCTGTAATCCCAGCCCTTGAAAAACTGAGGCATGAGGATTGAAATTTCAGGTCCCACCTGGGCAACCTAGTGAGCCTTTTCTCAAAAACGAAAAACTAAAAATAATTTAGGGTAAAGCTCAGTGTCAGTCTGCAAGAGAAGGAAGGAAGGAAGGAGGAAGGAAGGAAGGAAGGAAGGAGGAGGGAGGGAGGGAGGGAGGGGAGGAGGGAGAAGGGGAGAAGAAGGTAAGGGAGGGGAGGGGAAGGGAGAGAGAGGAAAATGTCTTTACAGCTGGGACTCATAACAGCGCCCTCCAACCTCCAGGAAAGGGTGAGATACTGGTGACTTCTAGCAGACCCTCTCACTTCAGAGAATCTCTGTCGGTCTTGTAGTAACTCATCACCATTAGCTATCGTTTAGCCAGTGTCACTTGATTGCTTTCTTGACCCTTCTATTCCTGTCCCTCACCCCTGTGCCCCAGAGGACCCATGAAAGCCAGCTATACCCGCTTCCCAGGTCACATTCCAAGACACACCAAGGACCATCCTCCACCAGCTACAAAGGGAAGTTTCAATACTGAACAAGTTCGTGAGCCACAAACATAAAATCAGTCTCGTTAATTTGTGGCCAAGGGAGGCTCAACACATCAGGGAGCGTTTTGCTCGCATGACTCTACCCACTTTGTATACACTTGACGGATATACTGAAGTTTGCAAAACACTGGAATATGTTGCCTCTTTTGCACACGAATAATTTATTTTAAGACATTGTGCGCCTTTGGGTTCTCTTTTCTGGGTCACAAATGATAAAGCACAGAAAATTTTATTCATTCCTGTCATGGTCCTGGGGATGTTAAAAAATCACATTCTGCTTTTAATAGCTTCTCTATCAATACAATAGTGACCTTCTCCAGCCTCGCCTCTCCAGTGCCTGACTGCTGCTCACATGTCCGACTGTCTGTCTGTCTGTCTGTCTTACCATGGAAACAATTTTGTTGTGTAAGTTCTCATCTGTTAGGTGTCAACTGCGACTAAGTGCTCTGCAGACCACACACAGCATCAGCACTTTGTGGGATTCGCTGTCATTTTGTAAATAGATAGCAACAGTATTTCCTTACATCTATGTAGTTCCTTATTTTTTCAGAGGGCTTTTTGTGTTCATCATCTCATTTGATCCAAAACTATTTTTCAAGAGGAACAGAGAAAATATTATTCTGCTTACCCTGTGGCTTGAAAAAAAAAACTGAGGATGAGAAAGATTAAGTGATGTGTTCTGGGTTAGAGAACAAGTTTTGTTGGTATGGTATTTGAAACCAAGGACCTCCCAAACTCATTCATGTTCTCTTTCTTTAAAAAGAAAAATTTAATCCCAGCACTCAGGAGGCTGAGGCAGGAGGATCGGTGTGAGTTCGAGACCAGCCTGGGCTACAAAAGTGAGCTCAAGGCCAGCCTGAACTGCATAGTGAGACCCTGTCTCAAAAAGACAAAATAAATAAATAGATAGATAGATAGATAGATAGATAGATAGATAGATAGATAGATAGAAAAATTAAAAAATTATGCACTAATCTTTCCATATTGATAAGTGGCCTCATTTAATCATAAAAGTAAAGAAGACAGAGAGCCAAGAAGGAAGGAAGGAAGAAAGAAAGGAAGGAAGGAAGGAAGGAAGGAAGGAAGGAAGGAAGGAAGGGAGGGGGAAGGAGGAAGAGAGGGAGGGATGGAGGGAGGAAGAGAAGGAGGGAGGGAGAGAGGGAGAAAGGGGTTAGGAAGAAAGTGGAGAGGGAAATATCAGCTGTTTGGTTCGTAATAAAAGGTTTAGTTTTATTTCAGTCATGGAGAGCTGGACAATAGTTGGTAGCAGAAGGAGTGGACATGTACAAGTGCACCTTGAGACTATAAGCATGCAGGTTGACTACATGAAACATGAAATGCAAAACTTGCGCTAGATCAGAAAACCTAGGTAAGAAAGCAAGAAGTAAGATGGGATCGGGTGGCCATATGTGGAATACCAAGCTATGGCATTTGAAACTATTCATATTTGTAGAGTTGAGTACTCACATTTAGATGGTTATAGCATTCATGGCATCTTCAGTCAACCCATTCATCTCCACAAATACCAGATTCAGGGCTGAATATACTACAGAGGACATTAGTCAGTGCAATCTTTGCCCTGAAAGTCCCAACCCACCTTTTAAACGTGTTTTATTCAACTTTGGATCTGAATCTGCTTAGATGTACAGCTATAATACAAGTTTAGCGCCACAGTTCTCAACACTTAGCCATCCTTTGCTGAGGAGTCTTTTCACGAGGCCCATGACTGCAAGGCATGTCACTGACTCCTTTGATTGGCTGATTTAAAAAAAAAATCAACAAAAACTGAAACTACTAGGAAGATAGGAGAGTGGTGAGCAGCAAAGAGCAAGCCTGTCTGAGGAAAGGAAGGAAAGGGGGTCTCTGCGACCCAGAAAAAGTCTAAGGCAAGAATTGAAGTTCACAAGGAAAGCGGAGAGAGACTTCAATGAAGGAGGAGGAGCGGCAGGGGGCGCTTTCTCTCTGAGCCTGGACTCACTGCGTGGGAGGGATGCACAGAGACTGCTGGCAACCCCAGAAGCCCTTCCGGAGCAATGCCCTGGGGGAGCAGGGCAGTGCCGCCAGTGGACTGCAGCGGCAGGGGAGTCATCTGGGGTCAGAAGTTCCCCAAGAAAAGATGAAAGGCTGGAGTCATCTGGGAGAGAGGCCACCAAGCTCAGAGCTCACGTCTGATGCAGGCTAGCTCCTTCTAGTGCCACCAGTCCCAAGGTCAGGGAGCTGAGTTCAGACTGGCAGGAGGCAAGCAGACTCCTGCAATGATGAGTTTGATTCCAGCCTCACAGCCAAAAGGCGGCCACTTCCACTTCAGTGGAAATGAAGCCACAGACTCACTGGCATTACCCCTACCCCCTGCCCCCCCGAGCTGCGGCCTGCTCGACGGGCTTGATCTACTCAGAGTTGAGCGCTGTCTCCTCACGTTGTCTACCTGAGGCAGCATAAAGATACCTTGAGGAGGATGCACATGTTTTCCTATTTTCTTTCTCATTTCTTGTTGTTTTGTATTTTCTTGATTATTTTTACTTTTATATGAATGTGAGCATGGTTTCTAGATTTGTATTGTTCTGCTTTGTCCTCGTTTTGGTTTCTTCCTTCTCAGTTTCCCTCCTGCCCATTTTTGTTAGTTTGGTTTGGCTTGGCTTGGCTTGGCTTGGCTTGGCTTGGCTTGACTTGGTTTGGTTTGGTTTGGTTTGGTTTGGTTTGGTTTGGTTTGGTTTGGTTTAAGACAGGGCCCAGGCTGGCCTTGTACTCACTATGCAGCTCAGGCTGTCCTCAAATTTGCAACTGTTTTCCTGCCTCTGGGGGCCTGTGGCTTAGCTAAGTTGTTTAAGCACCTGCTCAGGCAAACTCAGTCGGGGCAGAGGACCAGAGTTCAATCCCCAGCTCCACAAGGCTTATCTGACTCACCTTTAAGGCAGCCTGAGCTGCCTTCCAGCCTGCCTGACGGGCACTTAAGCCACCGAGCTATCTCCCCGGCCCTCTAATCTCTTCCTCTCCTTTCATTTATCTATTTTTCCCACAACTCTTTTTAATTTTTCCCCGGAGGGTAAAATCAATATACTAGGAACATATTTGTTGCATATAGCTTTCTGATTCATGTCTGATTTTGTTGTGTAATCACAAATCTAGTTAATAAGGTTAAAGCTGACAAATTAATAGTTACCTCACCTGTCATTTTCTAGGCTATGTTTGATGCCATTAATGTTGCTGATTGTACTACTTTAGCTAGGTGAAATCATTGTTGTAACCAGTTTTTCTTCCTGGCATACCAAGACTTAGATTGCCTGAGGACCATAATGCTGTAGGCCAATGCCAAAGAACCAAGGGCTGGGCCAAGTAGACAGCAACTTCTCATCCCCAGAAAACTAAAGAAGCAAGATCTTGCAACAAATCCAAAACCCAAACTCCAGGCACATCTGGAAGACACCCCTCAGTGGTAATCATTTCCTAAGGTATCAGCAATCGAAAATTGAACCTAAAGATTAAGGAAGCCCCACCACGAAAACAGTGAAACGTGTAATGGCCATGCATTTCTCCAGAAAACGGAAGCACTGACTCCATACTGTAAGAGTAATTCACGTTTATCCCAACACCATCTTCTTCTTGGCTCTAACAACTCAGTTACCATTTTTTGGTAAGGAAAACACAAGCGCAGAAAAAACAAGTGGGTTCCTCACAGAGTCCTGGGTGCTGTAATGTTGAATTACATTTCTAGAGCCAGAATTTCACAGCAGCGTTTGTCAATCTCGATGTGACTGGCATTTTAGACCTAACTTTCCTGGGGTGGGGCCAGGAAGAGACGTGTGCTGGGCCCTGGAGGACATGCAGCAGGGATGGTGCTTGTTCCTTCGATGCCAACTGCAGCCCAGGAGAGGTTTCAAGTATTGCCCAATGTTCCCGGGTTGGCAAAGTTGTTCCTGATTGAGAATCACTGGGCAGCAGAATAAAATGAAATGAAATGAAATAAATCAACCTAGGCAGAACCTTAGCAATTGGTCTGAAACAATTTAAAAAAAAATAAATTAACTGTGTCTTCTATTTCCCTAAGTTTCCTGAGTTATCAAACTTCATTATATAATGCCATTTGCTCAGGTAAAACCTATCCCGACCAATAATCAAAAATTTAAACATACGTGCACATCCACATTCAAACAGTCAACAGGAAATAAACTCCAGTGAGGAATGAGTTAACTAATATTCCACAGAAAGTTATAGACAATTTCCCCCAAGAAATTAAATTCCTTTACAAAAGTACCCTGAGGACTTTAACACAAATCACTCTTCTTACTTGAGACGATTTATCATTTTTTAGAGCTTATAAATTATACACACCAAGCAGCAATTTTATACACCAACAACCATAATAATCTAGACACAAAACAGAGCAGTTGAAGGGTACGCTCTTCTAACAAAGGCGGGGGTGGGGTAAGAAAGCTCCAACCGTGCTCTGCCTTGGATGACTCTTCTCAGGAAAATAGCCTTTCTTTTCTGTCCCCACTGTCTTAATAGATTTCATCTTCCCTTAAAAGACAAGTCACAATCTGTCCTGGAAGACAGCTGTTATCATTAAAATGCTCCACTGGGGGCAGAGGGGCAACATTACTCAGTGTGCGACAGGACATACAAGAAGACGGGTGACACTTTTCCTTCAGGGCCAACATTTTGGAGAATGAAGTAGCTAAGGCAGGACTCTCAGAGGTCAACTCTTCCCTCTTCTTGCCTCTGGTTGAAGCTTCAGTCGAAGCCATTCAAGAAGGAAAGTAGTCAATTACCTTCATTTTGAGGACGGAACTTTTTTTCATTTCACAATATAGTAAAGAGAGTTAGGAGCTCTGCACTGGCTAGCGCTCCCCTCCCAGTTATCATCTGTGCTCACCTCAGCTGGCCTGATCAGAGCGCCACTTAAAATGGGCAAGAAACTTGTGCCAGATATTCATCTGTGCAGCGCACACAGATGCATCACTCCTGCCCTCCCAAGACAGAGGAGAAAAGGAGCCGGATGAAGGACACACGCCATGGTCAACTGGCACTGTGCTGTGCTTTCCGTCTCTCTGTTATACTGAGTACTAATGTGCGTACTGCTGTTAGACTGCGTACCATGTACCGATCTCCATAGATACAAACAGAGTAATTACAGTAGTTAGAACTGCAAGTCACCTTGACAAATCTCTGCATCCACACTCATTTTACAGAAGGAAAAAGTCATAGGAATAAATTCTAATGCGCAGAACAGTGACTAAGGGCAAAAACCCTCTCCTGTACACTTCAGATTTGCCCACACAATAGCCCCAAAGTGTTTTCACAGCTACATACACACACACACACACACACACACACACACACACACACACCCCACTATTTGGAATGATGTAAATGTTAATTATTTTGATTGTAGTGATTATTTTATAGCATATACATATAGCAAGTGATTAAGCTGTTTGGTTTACATCTGTGCAATTTTTTAAAAGGGGGAAAAGCCAGAATCAAAGAAAGAAAATGACATTGCCTGAGGTCATTCAGTTTATCAATGGTCTGTGCAAGCCTGACTCTGTTCCTGACTCAGTTCAGTGATCCATCCCTGACAGTAGAACTGCATCTCAGGAGCAGTGACAGGAAAGCAAATTCAACTCAAACTGTTATGAGAAACAAGGAAATAACCAAGCAAAGGGAGAGACCGTTTCTCTAGTCAAACGCATTAAAGACTACGCTGCTGGTTTGCCTTGGCTTGCCTTGGTTTGCATTTTGAGGTGGCAGGCATCAGTCCTCTTCCCACCAGCATCCCAGGTCCCTACCCTGCCCCATGTCCTCACCCATGTGCTTTCGATGGCCTGGAATCACCACAAGCCCCAAGAAGTCTCCTTCAGGATTTGTGAGAAGCTCCTTTCCGGTGCAATCCCTAAAAAGTAAGCCAATTTATCAAATTGCTTTCCTCCTCATTAGGAAAAATTAGAGTACCAGGAGGATGGACAAGTTGAAATCATGATTAGAAATGGAAACCCTAGCCGGGCGTTGTGGCGCACGCCTGTAATCCCAGCACTCGGGAGGCTGAGCCAGGAGGATCGGTGCGAGTTCGAGACCAGCCTGGGCTACAAAAGTGAGCTCAAGGCCAGCCTGAACTGCATAACGAGACCCTGTCTCAAAAAGACAAAAAAAAAAAAGAAATGGGAACCCTAGCCGTACACTTTTCTTTTGCTTTGAGTTGTGACTAAGCACAGCTCCTCTTCGTACAACCCCTGTGAGATGTAGGAGAGTCCTAGAGACATGGGGGACTTCCTGCCACTCCTCATAGAGCAACAACAACTTTCCAATTTCCTACCATCTTACTTCCTCACTGTCTTCCTACTTCAACCAGGAATTAAGCAGAAAGATCTCAAAAAACCTGAAGAAGTATCACAACATTAAGTTTGTAGCACAAAGAAGACTGCTAGTTTTCTCAAAATCTAAAACAAAACAAAAAATAGTCCAGGTAAACTTCCATGAGACTCCACATGTGCGGACAACTTATACCCAGTTTATTGCTGGATATCGGTTCGTGAGACCCTGCATGTTTATAAAAAGAAAAACAGGTCTCCTTTATATCTGTATTTAATAAAATAACCCTGGTAATGACGTCAATGATCATTCGTTTTTAATTATAAAGCTCACATTTGATTAAATTTTTTACATTTTTTTAAAATGGCTATTTTTTTTTTAGATTCTTTTCTTTTTTTTTTTTGTGGGACTGGGGTTCAAACTCATGACCTTGCATTTGCCAGGCAGGCACTTGTGCTATGGAGCTATCTCCCCAGCCCCTGGCTATTTTTTTTTTAGAATTTTTTATTATTTTTTTTTCTTGTTTCAGAACCTTTATTTGTTTATTCACTCATTTTTATGGCCAGCTCCGCCCACCCCAAGGGCAGGGCTGGTGCAGCATGTGGTGCCAGGGATCGAACCGAGGTCCCTGAAGCCGCCCAATCTTTCCCAAGCAGGCGCTTTAGACCACTGAGCCATCCTACCAGGCCCCAAATATTTACTTTTAAAAATACAATATATGCTCTGCTATTTGATCCTTACAAGGAATCATTTATTTCCATTTTGTAGAGGAAAGAAGTACATCACAGGTTTAAGCAGACTATGCAGGATTATGCAAACAGGACATGCTAGGGACAGAGCTTGTGGCACAGGACTAAGACATACTTATTTTATAAGGTACATAGAATAGAAATCCCTTTGTTTATTTTTCAAGGAATGACTCCAAATATATGATTGTTACCTCCTTAAATCTTTGAAAGTTTATCTAATGTGCATAAATAATTAACAACGGGATAGATTCTAAAGAAAAGAATGATTTTGAGTTGACAGATATGATAATACAAGGATCCATATGACAGTGTCTGTGATAGCATAAGCACACACATGTACACATAATACACACACACACACACACACACTGATGTGATGTAACGTAAGGGTAACATGATGGACTGTACTATGAAAATGAAAGCCACAAAATCAAAATTATTTTTTATGTGGTGCCATTGACTTTTTTTGTGGGGGGGACAGGGTCTTGCTATGTAATTCAGGCTGGCCTTGAGCTCACTTTTGTAGCCCAGGCTGGTCTCAAACTCACACTGATCCTCCTGCCTCCCAAGTGCTGAGATTACAGGTGTGTGCCACCATGCCTGGCTTGTTGCCATGGGCTTTGGTCAGGGATTAATTGTTTAGGCATGCACTTAGGCCACCTGACCTTCACAGTGACTCTTTAGATATGAGATTCAAACTCATACTCTACTGCTCCTTCTACTGAACAAGCAAATAAACAACCATTTCAGACCCTGATGCTCCTTGTGTCTAGGTATGGGCAGAAAAACGTTTTTCTAGAACCTCATGTCCAAGAAAGCGACATTAAGTCATCAACCAGAGAGATTTAATTCTGTTATTCAGAAACTTATTCACTAAAATCTTCTTTAATGTTTTGTCTGCTATTGCTCTGCTCCCTACCTTTATTTAAGATAAGAAAAGTTTGACAAGTTTGCTGATGTTTTCGAAAATTTAGAGAGGTTTGAAAAGAATCCTTTTCCCCTTTATGCTTGAAAAAAAAAAAAAATATGAAAGTCATCAAGGGTGAATGCCGTCAAATCCTAGAGGACAGGACCAGGAGACCCAACGCTGTCCTTGTACCTAGAACGAGATGGGAGGAGAGGAAGGAACAGGGAGGGAGAAGGGCCCCCAGAGACCTGCCTCCAACAGGGCTACTCCACTTCTGTCTTCTGTATATAGTGGGAGTTTCCTGTAGAGTTAGTTTGATAATTTCTGGTTCAAGAAAGATACCCAAAAAAGTTTGAGAACTATGAGGGCTACTCAGGCCTTGTGGCTTGCTATTTATCATCTAAACACAGGAAAAAGAGGATGCTGCCAGAGACCTCCATGTCACCAGACTAAGTGGTCACAAACCCAGTACTTCTCTTGACATCTTATGCTCGTCTCTTTTCATTGTTACAGCAACCGGGCAAAGTAGGTATTGCTAGCATCATTTTGTGTATTCAAACACTAAAGCCTGGTAACGCAGAGTGTGTCAGATAAGACAGGAACGTGCACGTTTCCTGACTTCAGACCTCATGTTATTTGCAGCAAGTTTATTGAGTCTTGATGCAAAAGCCAGCATCCTTTTCAACTGTATGAGTCCTACTAAATCTTTCCTATTTTAATGGAAGTTGCCATCTTTAGACACCACCTTGTCTCCTCTGAAATGTTCTTTGTGCTTTGATTTTGAGTCTGTTTCTTCTTTGTAAATTGATTGTGCCTGCGGTGCCCTTCCAGGGTGACCTCTGCCTGGCACAGAGAGCCAACCAACAGGCCACTTGTCACACCTCATCTCTTCCTTTTTATGAAGGAGACAAAAGGCTGTCTTTGAGCCCCCTTTGGAAGTGTTTTCATGCTAATCCAAGAATTACTGTTGTATTTGTTTTCTGGCCTGGTGCAGTGTGAAGCCATTCATAGGGCCGCACGGACCTTGCCTAGTCGCATTCCAGGCCGGTCTTGGAACATTTTAGGGAAACGCATCATCGCTCTGCTGGTGGGAGACAAGTCTGTGTCCCTGCCTGAGGCTGGCAGTCAGTGCATCTATGTCCTTGATTGCTCATGAAAACATCTCCTGCCACGTCTGCCAAGCAGCCCGCGAAACACTCACAGGAAAGAGCAAGAGCAGAATCAAATGTTTGTCCAAGAAAGACCAAGACCGTGGAGAAAACAACAAACTCCTAAATGTATGTCTTTCTGGAAAGAAAATCAGCTAGGTGCCACAGTCCACTGCTGGGTACTGGGGACAAGACAGTCAAGCTTTACACTGACAACCTGCATTGTTAAGGTAGAATGGAAAAATGCACAGCAAAAATTGAGAGACACAAGAACCCATTCTGATTCTGCCACTAACTAGGTACAAGACTTAAGGCACAGTCTTCCTTGTGTCTCACATATCTCCCATAAGACAGAGACTGGGTGTTGCGGTGCGCTCCTGTAATCCCAGCTCTTGGGTGGCTGCAAACAGGCGGACCACTGTGACTCTGATCTAGTAATGAGACCCTGAACACCCCGTAGACCCTTCCTCAAAAAATAAAAAATAAGTCCTGTAAGACAGATTAGCATTTGAAATTCACATAGCTCTGATGAGGCTGAATGAAGTGCTTCATGCCAGTATACCTGGTAAACAACAGAGATCAAGCAATCACCGAGGGGCTGCTTCCTGTGGGCCTTCAGTTTCTCCATTCCTGAGAAAGACACTAGGTTTCCTTAGTCTTTGAAAAAGCCAGTTCTGCACCTGCAACACTTTAGAGCTTTTTAAAAATCTAAACTAGAGGCTTCACTGTAAGCTTGCACGTTAGAGCCAAGAGTCGTGTTTTATTTTATTACACCAAGGAGCTAGATCCAGTTTGCCAAGGACTAGGTTTTTAGAATTTCCTGTAGTAGCCAGTGAAAGGTACTAGCTACTTTCTAAAGTACTAGGTACTTTCTAAAGAAAAGTACTTTCTTTAGAGATTCTCAAAGAAAGTAATATAGTGGATATGAGCTGAAGTGATCTATATCTTCAAATGCAAAATTCTAAATTATAAAAAGAATTATTTTCAAAAATGTTTCATTAAGCCAGGCATGATGACACATGTCTTTATTAATCCCAGAACTCAGGAAGCTGAAGCAGGAGGATTGCTGTAAATCAGAGGCCAGTCTGGGCTACCAAATGAGTTGAAGCCCAGCCTGAGCTACATTGTGAGACCCTGTCTCAAAAAAGACCAAGAAGAAGAAATTCTCCATTAAAAGTAAATATCTTTGATAGGGCCAGAATCCTTGTTCATTTGAGATTATTTATTGAAGTTTGTAACCACGTGTATCAGTCAGGGTTTCACTACAGGAACAGGTACAGCACAAGATGTACAAATGTATCAGAAATAACAAGATTGGCCTACGACGTTCAGCTAGAGAGTCAGATGAGGAAGCATGCAGAGGGCAGCTGCACAACAAGACTAAAGGACTCAGTCCAGGGTCCGGAGCTCACTGCAGTCTGCCATGCAAGTCTGTACAGGAGGCCAATGGCTCTGTGGTAGAAGGCTGGCGAGTGCACACCAGCAGGCTGAGGGGTCCAAGTTCAGTTCCAAAGAGTGTGCACTAGAAGCCAGGAGACCAGAGCTCCTCTGAGGAAATGGGACATTCCATCCTGCTTTAGTGATGAGTCACTCTAGAGTCCAGCCATTCAAGGAGTTTTAGGTCTGTAAACTGTTTCAAATCCGGGAACTGATTCAGGGGCTACAATTGCCTATTATCCCGATCTGAAGGAGGTCTCTGGTTTTTTTCCTTAATTTTTTTTGGCTATACAAATCTAGAAAAATTTTGTAGCCCTCGTATGTGTTTGTTTTGGAGAACACCATGTCAAAGTAGCCAAAGCCATGGGTCTGCACGTGAGAGATTATTTTGGTCATTGTTTTGCTTTTGTTGAAGATGATGATTAAGTGCTACAACTTCTGTCATTTTGGGATCCAATCAAGCCCATTGCCTTTAAATATTTTAACTCAGTAACTGTGGTCCCCACTGTAAAGTCTGGCAGAGGAGAGTAAACTCAGGCCTCTTTAGTGATGTTGTGCTCCCCTCACAAATCGGTTTTTTAAGGTGTTAATGAAGAGTATGTGTTTGGCATCATCCCAGTGTAAGGTTCTGGTTTAGCATGACAGATCCCCTCCAGCACTTTTATTTTTTAAGCCTTTGAATCCCCTCATCAGTAGTAAACCATGGAATATCAGGCATCCCTAACTCATTTATACTAGTCCATCCTTTGAAGCATACTTTTGTCAGCCAGCCAAATAAATTCTTAACACACATTTTTTACTCTATGATGTACGACATTATATTTAGAATCTCTATTTAATGGGCCCATATCAAAAAACTCAGCCTGATCTAGGTGTGTTTTTGTCACCATTATTCCACACTGATAGAATCCATTTTTATGCTTGCTCATTAGGATTGTGCTTATAAGAGTTAGAAAACTCAAGGAGTTCTTTGGGAGAATAACAGACCTCCTCATGAATCACATCCTGTACCTCACCCTTAGGAATCCTGTGTGGTTGAAGCCTAAAGGCAAAAATGGGTGTTGAGGATGGATCCTGAAGAGTGTCATCATTTTTCTGTTTAACACAGGATTAGTTTGTCCAAATATATTAGGAGACACTAACACCACCGCAGGAGGTGGAGGTAGTGATGCCCCGGGTCACAATGGGTGCGGAATTCCCTTCTTTGGACAAAATAATCTCATTTGCATCTAAAAATCCAACATCTTCAGCCTTCGCCTCCCACACATCTCCATCCAAACTGATGGATTCCTATTCTTTATTGATTAGTGCCCATAACTTTGTTTTAGATATCCTTTGAGAATGAGCATTTAATTTACATTGCAGTTCAGCCAATCAAATTACAAGGGACTACATTTAGATTATTTGCAATCTCAGCTTTATGGCTAAAAGAGATTTTTTTAAGGACACACTTAGAAAATTTTAAACTTCTTATTTGAGTCTAGAGGTGGGAAATTGAGTCTTTAAGCTCTTTGTTTTTCTTTGTAAGTTTGTCTAGTGAGGTTAAGATGAACCAACTGGCATCACTGTATTTTCTACTCTGCCAAATAAATTTAAATTTTTTATGAAGGGAATCACTAAATTTTTGACATCTCACAAGTGGTGAATTAGGTTAATCAAATGCATCTACACAGCATATTAGTTTAAACAGCTCATGCCAAAGGTTATAAGTGTACTCCAAAGAATGAGGAAAGATCATGGAGTCTTTAGGTCTCATCAAATTCCAGAGCAATTCAACTCTAGGAAATTTTAAAGTTATTTTAAAATGTCGTCCTTATATTCTGTTGCTCTAGAGCCACTCCCAGTACCAAAAGCTGTATCAGTGAAGGTTTTACTGGAGAAACAGATATAATACAAGATGTATAAAATGCATAAGAAACTACAAGATTGGCTTATGACAGTCAGCCACAGAGCTGGATGAGGAAGCACACAGAGGGCATCTGCACACTAGAGACTGAAGGATTCAGTCCAAGGTCTGAGCTCACTGTAGTGTTCTATGCAAATCATATCAGGGCCCAATGGGTCTGGGGCAGAGGGCTGGTGAGCCTATACCACAAGGCTGAAGGATCCAAAGTGGAGACCAAAGAGTTGGCGCTAGAAGCCAGGAGACAACTTCCAAGCTGATTGTGAAGACTAGAGCTCCTCTGAGGAAAGAGATTGCTCCATCCTTCCTCAGTTCCCTTTAATATCCTTTAGTGATGAGTCACTGTAGGATACAACCTCCACACCCTAGGCTATGGAACTGCTGAGCCAATTTAGTTCAGCTTCTAACTTCTTAAGTTGACACAATTGACCAGCCACTGTACCATTCTAATTGACCAAAGGCATACTTGACATAGTGGCACACAAGAGATGCTTGTCAATTTTGAAGTTAGAGTTCTCCTGAGAGCTTATAAACAGAAAGACTGTGATTTTTCCATTCATACCACCACTCTTTTAAGAGTAAAATGAGCATTACTGATAATTGTGTTAAACAAAAGACAGAACTTTCCAGGACATACAGGAATATATTTACCGGAGTTATAACTGACTTGTTTGTCTTACCAGGAAAGTCTATCAAAAATAAATGGATTAGAAATTAAACTATTGGAGGGCAGGTGGTATAACTCAGCAGACTAAGTGCTTGCTTAGGGAGGCATAAGGGCCAGGGTTTGTTTCCTGGCCCCGATGGCCCCGCTCTTGAGTGCTCTGAGCCGAGATGGAGTCTGGGTGTGGTGGTGCGTGCCTGTAATCCCAGCACTTGGGAGGCAGGAAACAAGAGGATCACTGTGAATCTGAGCTGCGTAGTGAGACCCTGTACAAAAAGAAGGAAAGGAAGAAAGAAATCAAATGATTGGGATCCAAATAAAAATATTGGAACTAAACCCTCAGCCTCACAGTTCCAGTTTAGCAGCTGAAGGTACAAGTGTATATAATTCAAACGCATGCTACTTTTGCCTAGAATCATCATTTCTCTGGAAGAGCTGAGTATACAAAAATATTGTAAATAAATGCACTTTAAATGCCGTTAAGAAAAAAATGCCGTTAATCTACAAAATACTATAGCTTAGCATACCCTACATTAAATATGTTCCAAATACTTAAATAGACTGTGGCTGAGTAATATCATCTGCTTCAAAGCCTGTTGAATAAGAAATGTTAGGTAGCTCAGATAATTTATTGAAAATCCAAATCTAGAACTCACTGCCAAAAGTAACCCACAGAAGTCTGTGCGTGTTGGCGCATGTGCCTGTAATCCTAGTGCTAAGGAGGCAGAAAACTGAATGATCACCGTAAATCCAATCTGTGTAGAAAGACCCTCTACAAATTATGAAACTTTTAAAAAAAAGTACCCCATAGGGTGTTGGCTGTGTATCTTCTGAAGCAGCTCCTGGGAGCTCACTGGCTACCATGCTCAGTACCACCCGAGAGAATTCTCCTGCCTGCAGAGTTCTAATCCAGGGGGGAAAAAATCAAAATGTGAAATTTAAAGTACAATTTCAATGAAACTTTGCCACTTTTCCACCATCACAAAGGCTAATAATTTCAAGTTGAACTATTGTAAATCAGGGTCCTTCTCTCTCTCTCTCTCTCTCTCTCTCTCTCTCTCTTTCTCCCTCTCTCTCTCACCTCTTGCAATCTCTGTATTCCAGCTGGCTGATCTGGGACCCTACTGCACTGGAAAAAGCCTACCGATCCCAAGAGCATACAATCCCATGGGGGTGATCTTTCCTTCAGATGAGCCAAGACAAGAAAGACAGTGGCTGAAAGTGTCACTGGTAGTTCATGAACATATCAGAGTCTATACCTGGACATTCAGAAAAACCCCCAGCTAGAGGTGAGTGTTCTGAGGCTGCCTCTCGCCTGTGACCATCCCTCCTTTTATTCCAGAAACACTTTCTTTCCCCTCTTGTTCCCACCCAGTAGTCCATGACTAAAACCCAGCTATACTATGTTGGTCCCCACTGGACAGCTGAAAAAAAAAATGTCTTTCTCAAGAGTAGACTTCCTATACTGCTTGTCGTACCAAAGTCCTTAGACTCCGACTTTATTTCTGTGAGACAACGTTGGTAATGAGCTTCTCAACCAGGCCTATTAACAGGTACCAAACACTAGATGGGGATTTATAAATAAATAAATAAATAAATAAATAAATAAATAAATAAATAAATAAATAAATAATCTGGTTTCCAGTCCCCTTTCATGCTTGAAAGAAAATTTGTAAATTGTCAACTTAACTTTTCCTCTGGACTCACGTGCATTTGCTGTAATAAGAATTTACACCCCCAGGTTTCACTCATCTGTAGCTTGTGTCAGGGAAAGGGGATTAAGACTGTGTTGGTCTTCTTTTTGGAGCAGATTTTCTTTCAGCAAGTCAGCTATCAATTCTGTCTGCCAAAATAACATTTCAATGTGTTACCTGCCAGTCAAGTACGTTCTGTTAAGTTGACTTCTGCCTCTGCTGTGTTTCCTGGTACTCTCTGTCATTAATATTCCTTCCCTTCTTAACACACTTAGTATTTTCAATATAAATGTATACGTTGTTACTTTGATTGTGTCCCAATTCTGCAAAACGCTAGCTTAAGAGAAAAAACACGGTGCTGTGGGGAGAGTACCAGATGCAGTCCTCTCTTACTGGGAAGATTATTTTAATACGTTTGACTCCATAGCTGTGAGGATGCCCTTAACCTCTTTGGCTCAGGAAGATATAATTTCTTGATACTGAATACACTGCAAATGTGTTTTTATCAGAGTAACCACTGAAGGGATTTCTCCACTGTTTAACAAAGGCATCTATTTGCAACACAAAAGTAGTGCTTTGTTTACTCTTCCTCTTTGTCCTGAACACAGCTTTCTTTAATCCTGAGGCATTGCTTCTCCCTTGCAAACTGTCAGTGGCCAAGGGTGCTTTTCTGTGCCCATAGGATCAGAATTGGCAACAATGTCTGCCACCTGATGGGCAAGAAGTAGAGGTCAGGCATGACCTGGTGGGGCCACTCTCACCTTTGCCTAAGACGACACCACCGAAGCACCTTGCCTATTCCCCAAGGTTCACAAGCCCTTCTGCAGATGCTAGGGGCAGAGCCTTGCCTCCCTGCCAGAAAATTATCAGTGGTGGCAAGCCCAACAGACTTGTGGTTGGGCACTCAATGGTGCTCCTTCCCTCCTAGCTCATTTCCTTGGAAGGTGAGAACCATTATCGTAAAGAAGGATATTGTAAATTCTCTTCCTTCTGCTCCACCATGCCTCTGAGCAGTGAAATTTGTGTTTCCTGCCAGGGAGAAGAATAACATTTATTTAATGGATGCTGAGGAAAAGGTATTCACATTTCATGCTTCAGGGCTTAAGCCGATCCTCCGTCAAGAGGGAACTTTTCTGCTGTCTGAATTGTACAACTGGGTAAGTGCTTCATGAAAACAGCCCTTCCGTTGCCACCCAAGCATGGTCTGGGTCACCATCTCCATACCACTTAGCTCCTGCATTTGTTCACAAACCATGTTTCAATCCCCTCTCCTGCCAGTTTCTCCCACAAACATCCAGCTAGTGATTTTTCTTACATATGTCTCTACGGCTGTGAACTCCAGGGCTGCTGCAGCGGCATGCTGGCATCTCCAAAGGAATCCTCTGTGCTGCTAGAGTAAAGATCTGCTTATGCAGCACCAAGGGCAGAGCCAACCAAGGAGGGTAGAGGAAGCCTGGGACAGCAGAAAGAACACAGGTTTAAAGCTAGGAAGAACAGTCCAAGGTCAAGTCATCTTTGTACCCTAAATGGGTAAAAGAGAAATCACAAATTGCCAGCTTGAGGTCATTCTACTTCCTGAGCTAGAAATAGGAATAATAATCCTTCCCTTGCAGGGTTGCTAGGAGCGTCAAGTGAGGTTACATGTCCAATGTGCCATCCGCCAAGGACAAAAGTGGGATCGCGTCTCCCTTCTCTTAGAAGAGGATTTACTCTGGTCCTAGCACTCACTTGCTAAGGAACCTCTGCCAAGTCATTCAAATTTTCTGTAAGTTCATCTGCAAAATAAGAAAAAGAAAAACCTTTATCCCGCCTTCCCTAAAGGATTATTATAAGGATTAACTGAGATGTTCATTAAAGCAGGAATTTTACATTGCAAAAAAGTGAAAGTATTGCCAAGAAATAAAGTGTTATTATTATGCTGATGCTGTGGTTATTAACCTTAAGCTCTAGAAATTGTATCTCTTAAAATATTTTAAAACATTTCTCACATTAACTATGCTTAGGTAAAGAATACAGTGGCACCTTTATTTAATCATATACATATAGACTCAATGCAGAAATGTTGGAAACACTGGTGTAATCTTGTATTTGTGTGTGTGTGTGTGTGTGTGTGTGTGTGTGTGTGTGTGTGTGTGTGTGTGTATCTTTTTGAGACAAAGTTTTACTACATAGTTCAGGCTGACCTTGGACTCATTTTGTACCCCAGTGATCCTCTTACCTCTGCCTCCTGAGTGCTGGGCTTACAGGTGTTCACCACCATGCCTGGCTGTGGTCTTATATCTTAACAATAGGTTTGTTCTTGGAGATGGGACAAGACAGGTATCTTACTCCATATGTAAAATAGATGAGGATTTGCAAATGTGGTTGTGTCATCACTAGGGCAAAGCCTTGCATATAAACCAGTGAATCACACACCAAATGTCAGCTTGGTCCTCTTGGTCCTCTCCCCATCACCTGCCTATACATTCTGCCCCACTCCAACCCCCAGGTAATATGACCTTGAAAGCAGTCAGAACCTAGTGTTTCTAGCTGTAGCCTGAACTCTGACTTCTAATCTTCTGCAGACATAAGTTCCCAGATGCTGATTTGATATTCTGCTTCACTCTTTGATGCAGCTGAATTGATTCTGCCCTTTTTGTGAGCCACTTCTTCTTAAGGAATAAGGAGTTTTCATCCTCATTCTAGGGCCTTTCAGGACTCCTCACCTCACATCTGCAGAAATGAAGACCCTTTTTATTTCAGACAAGAACCACATCCATCCACCTTAGCAAAGAGACTTTCAAAGGCTATGCTAGAAGGCCTGGCTTGCAGGACTCCTCTCCAAGCGTTGGTCTCCCTGCACCATCTCTGTGCAGGAGGCCTTTCTGCCTCCATAGTTTGCATAACCATGGACAGCCTCAGATGGTACAACCTAGGATCCAACCACCTGGAGAAACTGAATTCCTCCTTAAGCCTGAGTAATAGCGTGGGTCACGTGCTCATCACCATTTGAACAAGAGTGACAGAGGGATGGGGCAGAACTGACAGCAATGCAGGAACAGAGGGACATCATCACAAGCAGGGTAGCCCCACAGGCATGCATCATACATCAAAATACGGATTCTGGCCTGTGCTTCATTTTTGTTCTCTATTGCGGAGTTCTCCAGCCTCTAGGTCATCATCAGCCCAGCTGCTGGTATGGTCCCTTTCCTTGCTTGGCAGGCCCTAGATGGCCGTCCCTCTTGGTTCAGCCATGTGCTTTGCTCAGGCATCCGTCTACACAGGGCAGTGCTGCTGCTTCTGCAGTGCTGCCCTTTCAATGCCCCCAGGAAGCTCTGTCACTTTCCTGGGTCCTGCCACATTCATGAGGACCTGAGGAGACTTCAGCTTGGACTGCATTACTCACGCTACCCCCATCTCACCCCTGGTGAATGCGGAGCCTATATCCCGAGTGGTGTCCGTGTGTGTGTGTGTGTGTGTGTGTGTGTGTGTGTGTGTGTGTGTTTTTAACCTGGCCACTGTGCATCTCTCACCTCATACATGTACTGCTGTTATGGATTAATTAATAGAACCAAAGTACTTAGTGTGATCAAAGAAAGAGAATTAAAGCAAGAAGAGAAGTTTCTGTAATTCTTGTGTCAACATCTCTTGGTGAGGTTTCACATCCAGTTTTTTCAGGCCTTAGATGTAACAGCGATTTAAGCAGAGACACTGTTTCTGCCTTGTGCTTGGCCTCAGCATCATTACAAGCACAAGGCCACTAGGTCAGTGTCATCATCCCTAATTTCTTCTGTGCTGAGCTGTAAGTGTTCTCCAAAAAGACTGCTTACCATTCATGTGAATTTCTCCTGGCACACCCACACATCTGGGTGCTGGGTAAGCAGCGACAGATAGAAATCTCAGCCCCAGCTTGGATCTCACCACAACCAGAGTTAATGAGAAATAACTGAAATGTTCATGAGCTATAGGTTTTTTTTTAATTTGTATAAAGTTAAAGTGAAATATGTATTATCCAATCATCCCTTGTCTGAGGCATATTCTCATCAGTACTGGTACCAAGGAAGACATTGCTTCTGGCTCCCATGTCTAGATCAACATTGTCTAGATGAAAGCAGAAAACCATGGTGTGGTGGAGGAAAACCACTCATGTCATGGTACCAGGAATCAAAGAGAGAAAAGGAAGGATCAGAGGAGGAGGGAGACACCACCTTCTGGGTCACAGCCCTGGTGACCTGCCCTTCCAGCAGGCTCTACCTGCTGTATCTGTCTTAGTTACTTTGCTCTCATTGCTGAGACAAATATCCAACACCCAAAAGGAAAGAAGGAAAGGTTTATTTAGTTCACAGTTTGTGGAGGTTTCAGTCCAAGGCTGAGTGGAACAGGGCAGAGAGCATGGTGGCGGAACAGCAACAATCGCGATAGAGGCAACTGACCAACCAGGGGAGCAGAGAGCAAGAGCTTTAGCCTATCTCTCTGTCTCTCTTTATATTACACTCAGAATATCCACCTCAGCCTATCTGCCTTAGGCTACAACCATAATCCCAGAAGTACTGAAAACACATAATCCCAGGGATTATGGATCAAGTCTCAAACTTTAGATCAGTACCAAATTACATAATCCCAGTGACTCATGAGTCAAGTCTCAACCTATAGAAATCCCTGCCCATGACTGTATGAGGCTTTAGGGGGACAACTAGACATAAACCATAACAGTACCACACTCAGGACTGGGTCATCTTTCAAAAGCCCCCCTGTGAGCTTATGAGACTTTAGTGAGACACCAAGGGATAAAAACATAACAAAGTTCTCAGTCAGGCTCATTATCTGATCAACCAGGATTTTGTCTTTCAGAGCAATGTCTCGGGGCACAGTTTGGCAATGACACACGTCTGGAATGCAGGATGTCCAGGGTTCAGCCCCAGTCCTGAGAGAAAATAAAACAGCAGCCTCAACAATGAGAAAGTTGGACATAAATGGTGGAGCATTCTTAATCCATCCCACTAGATCCTCCTGGCACTGGAATAGTTTCAAGCTCCTTGCATGTCCAGTTTCAACCCAGTGAAGAGCTGGCTCAATGATAATCTCTAAAGCAAAGGAGGATCATGGTGGGCTGATGAGTCTGGGACAGGGAAAGAGGGGCAGGGTACAGTTGGAGAAGTACAGTAAAATACTGTAAGACATTTGCACTGCTGGGGGCACCATCCCAAGTGCCTTTTCCCACACTCCCCTGGAAGAACTGGCAACCGCCTGGCCTTTACAAAGTGAAATTGACATTTACAGGCTGAGGCTGAGCAGAAACTGAAGGGAGAGGTGGGGAGCACTGCAGATAAAGCCTGAGCAGAGTTTCCTGGATCCTGCAAAGCAGGCCTGTAACTCTGCTGTGAGTGATGGGTCAATATCCAATAACTTCAAATCAAAGCTAAAGTCTTCTTGAGTCAGCACAGCAGAAAGCTCCTTCAGGGGATAAGAACACAGCACAGGCCCTTCTGAGAGCGTGGGAGTTGCCAGTAGCCTTTAACCTAAGCAAAACACAGGCAAAGCAAACCTGGCATACAACTTTTCCTCCGTTAATTAGCACCCTTCAGTGTGAAGGCAGAAGGTGACATTCTTGGGAGAACAGCTGGGGCTCAAAGTCCACTCACTGGGACTTGGCACACAAAGGCTCTGGCAAGGGTGAGGACCAGAGCAGACCAAGCACAGCCTGGAGAGGGAGAAAGCTGATTTTCAGGTGAACTGAACGGTGGCTCTGAGAAGCAGGCCATAGTTTGAATTGTGCTTCATGATATTGATTGTGTTGGTCCTTGACGTTTCTTTACCTTCTTAGTCAGGCTCTGCCAGTCCTCCCGGAGATGGCAGGCAGTTTGTCCTGGTGCCGCACTCACTGCGCTCTTTTCTGTCGGGAGCACAAAGTCAACAAGAGCTTCGATCGTATTTTTAATAGGCGATGGTCTAACTAAGAGAAATTTGCTAAGTATTTGTATTTCTGCAAACTGAAAAAGCAAAAGCTAATCAGTGAGTGAAAAATAACAACAAAAAATAGAAAAGTAATACTGTGTATCATTTAGGTGGACATTAAAGACATGTCATTTCTTTTTTTCTAATGAACTGAGGATATACGCATCTAACTCGCAATTAAAGAGAGCAGAGAGCTAGAATTGAAATGACTTGAGAGATGAGAACAGGATTTTTCTTATTATTTCTTATTATTCTGATTTTTCTTCTTGAAAAAAGAATTAAAATTCATGAACCTCTAGTATAATTACATGTAGAAGAAGCATAGAAATTGATATAGGGTTCTGTGTTTTTTTTCTTCTTTTTTAATTTCTAAAATTAAAAAAAAAGGAAAATTGGCATTAAGAGCTAATTGTTTCTGTACCCTTTGCATGTGAAGATGACACTTCAGAAATGGCTCTGAAATGAAAGATGCTGACTCCAAGTCTGAGGTTTTCCATAAATGTGTCCTGGGTAGCTGTAGGGACAGATTTGAGCTTGGCTTCTCTGATTCAGCCAACAAAACAGCAAGAGTCAGGCTCTATTTATAAAATCAATTACTCTTCTTTCAGTCCATCCCTGGCCAAGAGGCATATCTACCTCCATCCAGCCACAAGGCTCAATCTGCTTTCATTATTATATTTGTCATTTACCTTCATTATATAAGTAACACGTCTTAAAGTATTTTTTGCATGTTGTAAGCATTCAAAAATAAAAGCAACATTTAAAATTGTGTGTCTGCCGGGCGTGGTGGCTCACGCCTGTAATCCCAGCACTCGGGAGGCTGAGGCAGGAGGATTGGTGCGAGTTCGAGACCAGCCTAGACTACAAAAGTGAGCTCAAGGCCAGCCTGAACTGCATAGCGAGACCCTGTCTCAAAAAAGACAAAAAAAAATAAATAAAAAATAAAATAAAATAAAATAAAATTGTGTGTCATTCTCCAGTTACAAAGTACTTTTCCATCCATTGCTTTTCAGCACAAGGCATCAGACAGTGCTGGCGTTGATATTATGTATTTTATCTGCTTTGCTAATAAGAAAATGGAGGCCCAAAAATAATGAGTAACTTCTAGAACATAATAATAGTAGTAAAGGTTATTACTGCAGTTCAAGTGCTCCAATGCTAAGCTTCCATCCATCCATTCATCCATCCATCCATTCATCCATTCATTCACTCACTCAACATTTATTAAACCCTTGCTCTATAACATTTTTAAAGAATTCTTTTCAGTGCCTCTGATAATTATATTTCCAACACATTTAATTCTGTTGTCTTTAAGATACAATTGACTATATTATTTATTAGGATTTCATTCTGCATGTTTCACGCCTCATTCCTCCAGTCCAACAGATTTACAGTCCTTCAGTTATTGCATGGCTCCAAAATACAACATTTTGTCCTATTCTATTGGGTTGAGCTTTTTCTGAGCATAGGAAAAACATCAGCACTTTTTTACTTCACCCAGTGAACTGGCAATTGTTCTGTGGGCATGAAAGCTTTGATAGAAACAATTGGTCCACTGAGCTACAACTAGGACAAGGAAATGGAGTGGCATGCTCTACATGATCCGTCTGCCCCAGAATGTGCAGAAGATAGTAGGCCCAAAGAACTGGAAAGAAATTTCAGAGAACGTTCCCAGTAACTCTATTATACTACAAGGATTTAAAGTCTCCCAGTTTAGTACCTATCTACAGCTGGCTATATGACATTTGAAACATAATCAGTCAATTCCAAGCATGCCATGCAGGCCCTGTACCCAGAACACCCTGAAAGGGCAACTGAGATGGGTGTGCTGGTGTGTGCCTGTAATCCCAGTGCTTGGGAGGCTGAAAACAGGAGGATCACTACAAGTCCAGTCTATGTAGTGAGACTCTACAGACCCTGTACTAAGTACAAATAATAATAATAATAATAATAATAATAATAATAATAATAAGACCAGGCATTTTGGTTAAAAAAAAAAATAAGGTGAAGGGTAAGTACTTGTCGAGTGTGGGCTTTTGTTCCTGTGTTCCCAGCATTCTGGAAGACTGAGGAAGGAGGGTTAAAGAGTTTGAAGGGTCAGCCAAATAGCTCAGTAGATTAAAGCACCTGCAAGCAGATGCAGGGGTTCGATCCTCAGGCATGCAGACTGGCCTCACCCCTGGAGCATGCAGAGACAGCAATTGGAACTGGGCGTGGTGTTATGAGCCTGTAATGACAGCTCTTGAAAGGGTGTAAACAGGCAGACCACTACAAGTCTGATCTAGTGCTCAGACCTTGAACACCTTGTAGACCTTTCCTTAAAATTCAAAAAAACAAAACTAAACAAACAAACAAAAACAGAGTTTGAGCAACTTCATAATATGAGGAGATTCTTTCTCTGAACAAAAAAATTGAAAGGGCTAGAGATATAGCTCAGTGCAAAAGTCCTTGGTTTAATTCCCCCTGAAGCAAAACAAAACACAAATAAAAATAAACATGTATTTGTCATCTACCAATGGCTTTCATTGAGGTCCTACTTAATATGTAATATATTGAATGATACTCTGAATAAATTAAAGTTCATGGACATCTTTCTTCTCAACTTACACTGCACCTTACAGCTTTTACACCATCTTATTTCCAATGTCATAGTCTAACATTACAGCTGCTTGCTTGATTCCTGAGTGAGCTGAGTAAGGCATTGTCAATTTAATTACTGGCTCTACCACTTTCCACCCAGGTGACCTCAGGCAGTTTGCCTAAGCCACGCCCCTACTTCCTTATTAGTCCAACAGAGATAACTGAATCTTTGGCAAGGTTCAAACAGATAATTCACATAAGGCACTTGGCAGTGTCTGGCACAGAATAAGCCCTCCATAAATATCAGCTGTTCCTAGTATCATTTTCACAACCACCTTCCTAGGTAGATAAGGCACATATTATGTATACATTGATTAGAAGACCAGAGTAGAGAAATTAGGGTGGTTGCAAAGGGTGGCAGAGCTGGTAAAGCAACTGTCTCAGAATTCTCATTTGCCTTGTGCAATCCCATACTAACCTATTCTTCTGACAGCATCAGTGAAGAAAACACACACTCTCATGGAAAACAGTACAAGCATGGAACACAACTGAGGGAAAAAGGACCATTCTTGCTGGCTGAATCTTAGACAAGTGATCTGCTATTCATCAACAAGTGAACACAAACGTTACTGAAATGACTTCTGATGAAGCCTATATTCTTTCACACATATTCAAGGAGCAAACAGCATGCATTGATATGCTCAGAAGAACTGAGAATTAGGGAAAATTGAATTGCATAACATTTCCTTGGGTTAGCTATCAAGCTTCATCAAGCACCAGAATCACAATTTGTTGGACCCACCTGATAGATTAGGAATCAGTAGGTATAAAGCAAGCACCCACAATTCCCCAGTTCTCAGTTGCTTCTGCTTGTCTGGAGGCTACACTCTGAGCACAACTGAACTATGATAATGCTGTAGAGTAGATTCTACCAGAAGAGTTCCCAGACAATGTACCTGCAATCATCCTGGGCCTTTGTCAGAGTTTGGCTTCCAGTGTCCAATCCATAGTCACTGAACATGACTCTCTTCACAGGGACCCTAGAAGCTTGTACGGTCAGAGGACTTTCAGTGAATTCTTAGCTCATAAAATTTTGAGGGCAACTGACTTGAATTCTGAGTATTTGCATCACCTATGTCTTCTTATTTTGTGCTGAGGACCTACTAGAATGTCTGCCCTATAATAACTACTCTAATATTTTTGTTTAAACATACCCTTTTTTGTGTCCTGTTCCCCATCCACTGAGAGACCTTTTTATGCCTGCCTCTCCTTTAATATCTCCTGGGTAGCTTCCTGTTGCAGGAATAGCTCAGGAACCCACTCAGTCAACGTATACAATATACCTTTAAGTGGTTTTCTAATTGTAGTTTTACTTTTGTATGTTGCGGGGGAGGACTGGAGTTCAAACTCACAACCTTGCACTTGCCAGGCACTTGTGCCATGGAGCTATCTCCCTGGCCTCTCTAGTTGTAGTTTTAATTACTTCCTCATATAAAGAAAACATTGTACCAGCCCTAAGAAGAGTTACTAGACCCCTTACTTCTCCCATGCACAGAATCCCAACCTCAATAATACACTGTCATTTTGCCCTAAAATAAAAATTTTATTTTGTCCTATATTTTATTTCTCTAGATTAGAAACCTATGCTTTCATTTACTTGGTACTTTAATCCAGTACTGAGTACTCAATATTTTACTCCCCAATTAGAGGCCAGACATTGAGCATAACACTAGAGTCCCAGGGGACATATATAGAAGTAATAAGAGAAGGTGTGAGTGGACATAAAGCAAGCACTAATCCTCTTCCATCTTCCCAGTCGCCAGTGACACTCAATATATACACTTGCAAGGTGCTGAAAATATTCTCTGGTGTTTGAAAGGGAGGAAATCTCTAATAATGGTGTGACTGCATATCAAAGACCAGCGAGCTTATCTCAATGAATATCTATGTGGTTCCCATGCATACTGCACCCCAGATGGACTACGCCAGTCTGATGGCAGACGCTTTCATATTCCCAACATTCAGTCAATGTTTTATCATATTACACTGTACCATTGTTTCAATATGTGTCAGGGAAGTGCTATTATCATTTTTATGGAAGGCTCTCCCAGAGTCAAGTAGCTGTAGGCAAGATTGTTTGGCAGCATGACGTAGATGTTTACAGATTCGCATTTAGCTGCAAGAAAGAAAAGAGCGATTCTTTTCCTTCAATCAGATTTTATTGGTACGTCTTAGATGTGCATAACGATCCCATTCGCCCTGGAGAATCTGCACATGTCTGTAGCTTGGTTCCCTCCACCCATTGCCGTACCCTTCCTTCAATCTCTTCTCCCTTCCCCACTTACAAAAGCTTTCCTTTTAATTTTATTTTTTCGCATTTTGCTTTATTTTTCCCCTCTTTCTTCCCCCTTCTCCTTCCTTTTTCCCTTCCCCACTTGAAAATTTTCTTCCTATGAACAATTCCAAGAGGCACTGTCAAGTTTGAGAGACTTAAATATTTCATCTTTTGTTTTTCAGCTATCTTGAAAAATTCCCAGTTAAATATATTTTCATAAATGTATTCAGGACCAGCCAAATAGCTCAATGGATTAAAGCGCTGCCAGGAGTTCAGTCTCCAGCCCCGCCCCCGGAGCGAACTGAGATAGCAAGTGAGACTGAAACTGGAGGATCTTTATGAGTCTCAGCTGCATAGTGAGACCTTGTATTCCAATAAATAAAGGAAAAAAAATCAGCCCAAATTTAAGACATGAATGAAACAAGTCCATACATTATCATGAGAAGATGCTAAAAGGATGAATGGGACATAAACCCTATTCATGGAAAGTTAGCTCTGAAATTGTACGTGCTACCTTAAGAAGACAAATATCAAGACTGCAAAAAGATGGTCCAAGGCAAGCCACATTACAACTAGAAGCAAAGCTATTGAGGGAAAATTAATTGAAAGAACCCATGAGAAACATACTTCATAATTTAAACTATGGTTGGCTTTGGATTGTTCACAAGGAAAATGGTGTCTAATACAAGTTTAATTGCTTTAGTCCAAGTCAAAGATCACTCTCAGCCTTGCAAACAAACTGCATTGTATACTGCTTTTCTGCTGTTCTACTTTGCCCTTTCTTGATCTGTAACTACTGATGTCTGCCTTATAGTTAAGGTTCAGAATCAGTGCCACGTTCAGAGTGAAGACACTACTGGTTGTAGTAGCAGTCTAGTCACTGTCCCTTATCTCCAAGGTGTAAATGCTCAAGGTTTTGGTTTTACTTCTAGTGTACCTCCACCCTAGCCTTATTTCCCATCTTAGCCAGTCTGCCTGAAATAATGGAAGAGACTTAGAACTCAGGAGTTAGGTCTGGGATAAGGTCTTTCCAGTGAAATAGTGTCCTTCATCCTCTTTTAAGACAACAAAGAGAATGGACAAATCTTGAAGAACTTTTGAAGCTGGACAGATCTATTTATCTGCAGTAGCAGAGCAAATCAGCTCCAAATTCAAGGCTTTGTTGTACCACTTAAAATATAAGTGACTTTAGCAAACCATATAAACAAATAGCTTGTTTCTAGAATGTGTACTGCTGGCTTGTTAGGGTTGTGAAAACAAAATGAGATCAAATTTTTAAAATATTCCACCAAGGTACACGAATATCAATTACTGTCACTATATGCCTAGCATGCCCAGTGGAAGCCATTCGATACCAGAGGCACACACAGAATTAAATGTATGTCTTGGAAAAACCTTTATAAACCAGGAAAGTAAAGACTTACATAGTATTGAGCATCAAGGTTAGTACATGTGTGAGGTGCATCTGGGGCCAGACAGATAGCTCAGTGGAATAAGTGTCTGCCTGGCAAGTGCAAGGTCCTGAGTTTGATCCCTGGTAACACCAAAAAAAAAAAAAAAAAAAATGAACAAACAACAGCCAAATGTGTGAAGTACATCTGGCCTCAGGCATATTACCTTTCAAACAGCAGAAAACACCATATAGGATAGGAGGTCTTGCTAAATTTTCTTTTTTTTGTTTGTTTGTTTGTTTGTTTGTTTGGCTTTTTGAGACAGGGTCTTGCTACGCAATTGAGGCTGGCCTTGAGCTCACTTTTGTAGCCCAGGCTGGTCTCGAACTCGCACTGATCCTCCTGCCTCAGCCTCCTGAGTGCTGGGATTACAGGCGTGTGCCACCATGCCCGGCCCCTAAATTTTCTATAAAACAGAATTCCTATGTTTAGATGACTAAACAGAAAGAACAACTTGGACAATTTTTCCTATTCCTCTGATTGGTTAGAACTACTTAGGTCCTAATAATAATAGAATGAAATGATTTTCAATAAAGCTAATCTATCTACTAATTGTAGCATAGAAACAATATGTAACTCACTGAATTTCCTTTTAAGCATGCATGTAAATATGACTGCAAAACAACTTTAAAAGTCTATTCAATGACCATTTTGAGTAAATGAAAAAGTAGACTTATAATAATGGCCATTATTTCAAACATAGTATAAGGATCTTCCAAAGGATCAAGTTAATGTTATGTTCAATATTGATGTGAATTCTTCTTGTCAACTTACTCAGCCTTATCACAGCTCTTCCTAGTGAGGACTATCATCTTCATACTTCCCATCCATCTTTAGAACTGATGAGAGACTAGGGACACAGTCAAAGCTGTCTTTACGGGCATTTGCACAATGTGTCACTCTCAGAAAGTCCTAAGCCAGGCGTGGTGACTCACGCCTGTAATCCCAGCACTTGGGAGGCTGAGACAGGAGGATTGGTGTGAGTTCGAGACCAGCCTGGGCTACAAAAGTGAGTGCAGGACCAGCCTCAACTGTACAGCGAGACCCTGTCTCAAAAAGACAAAAAAAAAAAAAAAAAGAAAGAAAGTCCTAATGCTTAGTTTCACGTTCATATTATGAATTTCATTTTTGAGCTCCCAAGTTTTATAAGTCCCATGGAACAAAGAAACATCCATGTGAACAGAGTAAATAAATGAAGAAAAATAAAAGGCGGTACAGCTAGTATCTTCAGCAATGTATTTTGGCCAAAGCAAGCCAATGGCTGTGTCAGAAAAAACAGTCCTTAGATCAGATGGAGGGATGGCCTGGCAGACACTGTAGATATAGCTTCCTCTTCTTTCACTGCATCTTTTCCTAAGTTTATTCTACTGGAGTGAGGATAGCTTATCACACTCTGACACAAGCTCTATCATTTTTGTCTAACCACAGAGCTATGCTACAATTTCAGATATATCTTAGCCTAGTGATACATATTAGCTTTGTATTAGTCATTTGAGAGGAACAAATGTTGTTAAATTTTGCTTCCATCTGTAATGAAGAAATATATCCTACCAAAATCAATCCTGCTGTGTTTTTAAGAGTAATTCTTGAAAACAAAAGCCTAAGTAATATTAACAGCAGTCTGAAATTTAAAGTAAAACTTAGATTATCACTACTGAATGTCAAATTGGCTTCTATACTGGCAAGTGCTTACCTAATCTCCTTCATGGGACTATTTTTAGATTTCTCTTATTTTCAGTGCTTTCGGCACATCCTGATTTGTTTTAAATGGGCATAGAGACAATGTACCCAGGCACACACTTAATTGGCAACAAAAACATTTGTTAAATTCATAGTCTATAGATATTGATATTCTATTTAGAAGGAACTCAGACATATACAAAAGCTTTAGGGAAAATTTTCTTTGCATAACAGAGAGCTAATGCATTAAATTATGTTTGTTAATGGCATTCAATTAACACATAACTGTTGTGAGTTGATTAAAATTACCTGTGAATAAACATTTAACATTTACTACTTACAAATGTTCCTTGATTTATTAAAATTGTAGGAGCAAAAGAATCTGGGAAAAGGTAGAAATATTTGGTGAGATTTTTAATAGAAATTTTAGACACATGGTGAAATATTTCTGCCTACTGAATGTACATATGTAAATCAATCTTCATGTTTTAACCACTCATGAAGAATTTTGCAGGCCTCCTGTTATAAAAGCACTTGAGCAATAAATATCTGCCAGGGAGAGCAATCCCATCAGTTTTCTTGCTATTCCTATACAGATGGTGGACCATACTGTGAAATTTGCTGTTCTTCAATTGCCCCATTCTGCACACGCCCCAAGGAATCTTGAGTGGTAGGAATAAGAGATGCAACAGACTAAATAGGTCATCTATTCCAATAGAAATTTCACCAGATTAATGGAAGATATTCTCAATTTACAATACAACTCACTGCCAAGGGAGCTCAAGAGCTGAATAGAAAATTGGCTCTCTTTCCCAGCCTTCTTAGAGTCGTTATGTTAGAATATTAATCATTCTCTTCTGAAGAAAGTACACCATCCGAATATTGCAAATGGAATTGTTTATCCAGAAAACGAATTGGACTTATGGTGGTTCATGTCTAGACCCACCTCAGCACTCCTACTTCTGCCTGCAAGCCAGTGGTTGTATTTGTAAAATGGCCCACTGAGGCCCTAGGACCAACCCATGGACTAGAAGACTGTACAAACGGCCTTTGTGGAGAAAATGGTTTGATTGCTCTAAACTACACCCTCATCAATCAAAACAACCATCAGCAGATATATTAAATGATTACTCCAAAATCACTTCTGCCTATTTTTGGACACCAATTATGTACAAGAAATAGTCAAGGAAGAAATAAAAGGGAAGCAAAAGAATTGGAGACACAATCTCAAGTTGTATTAAAGGTTTACTTTTTGGGATAGAAGGAAAATCATTCAACATATAATACCTTTACATTACTAGGCATTGTGAGTGTCTTTTGTTGTCACTTGCCTCCTTCATTCCTTTGTTATGACAGAAAATATTCTTTCTATGGCTCAGGCAGCACTGAACCCCTAGTTACTCACACTCCTCATCACAGCGTACATACAAAAATAATCTCAAAGGACTAGAGTAGGTAAGTTAGGCTCCTCACTAGGACTTTGATGCTGTGGTTTCTGACCAGATCCTCCATGACCATTGGGAAATCCAAAACTGGAAAAATAAGATCTGAGGCTATGAACACATCTAACACATGGAGAAATTCTTGTGGGGACATGAGCTGAATAAGCTGAATGAGAATTGTTAAAATCATTCAAGTTGTATTTCTATCACTTACAACTAAAAGAGACCTAGCTAATGCACAGAGACGTGAAGCAAGTGATATATCCAGGTAATGGGAGGTGGGAACGTTGGGGAGGCAAACACAAGAGAAAACGTTCCAGAGAAGGAGGCACTTGGTTTTCCAGTAAAAAGGTAAATAAAATAAGGTTGAAAATCATAGTCTAGCCGGGCGTGGTGGCTCACGCCTGTAATCCCAGCACTCGGGAGGCTGAGGCAGGAGGATTGGTGTGAGTTCAAGACCAGCCTGGGCTACAAAAGTGAGCTCAAGGCCAGCCTCAACTGCATAGCAAGACCCTGTCTCAAAAAAAAGACAAAAAAAAAAAAAAGAAAATCATAGTCTAACTTGGAATTTCAAAACTCAATTTTGGGTGAAATGAAAGCTATACTATAACATAGGAAGAGATGCGGAGATAGTTCAGTGGTCTAAGTACCTGCCTGGCAAGTGCAAAGACCCGGGTTCAATCCCTGTGCTGGGCCCAGAACCCCAGGTGTGCTATGCTAGCCACAGACACCGGGTGTGGTAGTACACATCTACAATCACAGTGCTGGGGAAGCTGAGACAGGAGGATAGCCATGAGTCCAAGCTCTGTAGCGAGAGTCCTTGCCAAATACATAAATAAAAGATTTTAAAATATACAATAATAATAATAGGCTAGGAATTAGGCAGCGAGGCACAAAATAACAATATTCCAGGTAAATATTAAGCTGTGGAAAGAGCAAGTGCTGAGCACGCGTTGCGGTCATCATGATCAGACCCGTTACAAATCACTGTCAATGGCGGAAGTGGCCCTCTAGACTCCTCCTCCTCAGAGGCTCCTTGAGGAAGACAGCCGGCTAACACTGGCACTGCATGCTCCCTCTCGCTCTTCTGAGTCGCTCAGACTTGTGACTCAGGGCCATCTCTGAAACATTCCCCATGAGGAGATAATCCTGTGAGAAAGACCAATAGAATCGACTCTGCATACAGATCAGAACCTCTCTCTCTCTCTCTCTCTCTCTCTCTCTCTCTCTCTCTCTCTCTCTCTCTGCACCAGGTGCCACATCCACCACCTCATGTTCAGAGTCCCTAGTCTCTGGAAACCAACAGAGTTAATATTATGAAAGCAAAAATCCAGGAGGATGCAGCTTAATGGTAGCAGATGCTTAGCTGGTACACAAGACCCTGGGTTTGCCCTCCTTTCCCCCCTCCACACACACACAGTTGGAAAAGAAAGTGGGAATGCAATTAATTTTATCATTTAGATTCTCTGCTGACCTCCTTTATTTATTCATCCAAGATTTATTGAGCACCTGCCATGTAAGGAATGCCAGAATCTAGGAAATAAGCACTATTCTCTCCCACCATGAGCCTTTTCAAAAAGTTCCACGCAGTAAGTCTATCCTCACACTGTATTGTGCAAGTCACTGCTATTGCCATCAAGTCCAAGCCTATAAAATTGTCAGCGAAGCTCTATGAGGAAATGGATGAAATCATGTCATTTGTCCCCAGTTGTGTTCAATAAGGTTAAGCATTTCTGAGAGATCAAACAAGACGGGGCTTGAAAAGTTTGCTGAGTTGCGACTTAGATGTCCTTTCACACTCTGCCAGGAATGCGAAAGTGAAGGCAGCGATGGAAATCAAATCAGCGGATTAGAGCCTGGCGGCGGTTCACGAGGGTTGGATCTGACGCAGACGAGAGCGAGAAGGGGGCTCCTAGACTGCCAAATGGATGCTTTGGGGATTTTCGTTGTTGCTTTTTAATATATGTGAGCGGGTTCATGGGGTACTAAACGACAATAAAAGGTGAGAGATTAAAAATGAGAAAAGAGGCAGAAAATGACGACGTCCCAGGAGAGAAGATGGTAATGGATAGTGTGAACCTCAGGAAGGGTTCGTGTTTTCTCAGCACAGGAAGGAGCTAGGGTGAAGATAAACTTTTCTCAGAGTCAAAGTCATCTACTATGATAGGAGCCAGTGTGGGCACTGGCTTTTGCGGACTTGCTGAAGTGGTCCCAGTGGGCTGTTAGAGCTTTATGAAGATAGGAGCTAGGCCTCATCTTGTCAGGGGTAAGCACCTTGGAGCTGCAGTGCCGAAAGAAGGAATCAAAGCCCTGCAAGGCAGTCAGTAGGAAGGAAAAAAAAAAAAAAGTGTAGGCAATTGGAGGTTCATCACACAGGGAAGGATAGAAGAGGAGCCAGATCAGAGATGGTCTAAGATTTTGATTAAAACCAGCAAAAACTCAGAATATAATCTTGGATTTATGAAAATGTGGTAGGAGGATACTTACTGTTTTAAACTTTAAGGCTGAAACAGGAAGGTTAAACATGTCTTCCCTTATGAAGTATTGTGGAGACCAGGGTTCTGAACGTTGGTTAAGTAGAAGTAAGCATCACAATCACTAAGTGAGTTCTGCACTGAGGTGTTAGTAACAGGGATGGAGGGCAGAGTTTGCCACCTCCTGCCTGGGCCTTCTAGATGAGTTCTAAAACCACCCAGGACCTTAGATTAGCAAGGGGAGGCAAGCCCTGACGTCACGATGACAAGGTGTGGCTGCCAGTTGCACGACCCTGAAAGAGAATGGCTTTTGCCACAGTAATGGAAGAATAATGCTTCAGAGTGGTGATAAGGAGTGAAGAAATTGCTACAAAAATATCAGAAGTTAAAGGGAGGGGAAAGGAAGAGAACGTTAAAGGAATTAAGATATATTTTGTATCTTATGTATGTGTGTGTCACACCCCGGAATGAGTGCACACATTATGTAAAACAAGCAAGTGCTAGTAAAAATAAAACTTAAAAATCAAATAACAATAAAAGATATTGTAAGATAAATATCTCTGCCAGAACAAGGGAATGGGTGGCTTTAGCAGAAGCCAGGTTTCCATTAAAAATTATATTTAATCTCTAAGGAAAAAAAAAAATAAGCCCTAACTTAACCCAGGAACTTGAGTTCTGTGAGAAGTACTCTGTAGGTTTAGAATGAAGACAAGATTATTTAGTTGCATGCATAAATCACTAAGGTGTACCAGAGTCCTGAACTGGATTGTATATGAATAAGTGGATAAATTAATCTAAATTACCATTCTGAGTGGCACTCTGCTACAAAGCTGCCCATTAAAGTTAAGGTTACGCTGCTCAGCTTGCATTCAGTCCAATTTTTCTTTTTTTTCTGACCACTCTGAGAACTGCTTAGATAGGCTTACCCGCATGGGCCAGGATATGTGTTCTACCCAGCAGCCGTTTCCGCTACTCATGCTTATCCCCACCCACGTGACCCCACTCTACCTCAGATGTCCCTTTATTTCTTTTTGATCACTACATTCTTTCATTTTTAGTAAAGATGGTTATACTACTAGCTTTTTTTAGTTTATTGAAAAGTAAGGTTTGTGTTAATACTGTTTGGACAATTAAATGCTGATATCTTCTATTCAGAGTAACTAATTTTGTTTTGTTTTGTTTTGTTTTGCTGTTTTGGCAGTATCAGGGATTGAACTCAGAACCTTGTGCTTGCCAGGCAAGTGCTTATTCTGCTGAACTATCTCTTTAGCCAGAGTAACTAATTTAAAGATAACAATGCCCAGTGTACTAACCACTGTCACCCTCCTATTATCTTGTTTGGAAATTGTTTCATTTTTTCCCTTTAAAATTAAAAAAAAAGGCCTGCCAGATAGCTCAGTGGACTAAAGCACCCACAAGCAGGCACAGGGCCTGCCACGCTGGCCCTGCCCCAGGGCGAGTGCAGAGACTGCAGTTGAGACTGAGTGTGGTGGTGCATGCCTACTATCCCAGCTCTTGGGAGGCTGTGAACAGGTGTGTCACTATGAGTCTGATCTAGTAGTGAGACACTGAACACCCTGTAGACCCTTCCCTATAACACTAAATAGATGAATTAAATTAAATAAAATTTTTTTTAAAAATCATGCCTTTCAATCTCAGTCACTCACCCACTCCTGTCATGAAGTCCTCCTCTGTATGAAGAAAATATAAACACTGCCCTGCTCCTGCATCATTTGCACCTGTACATACTTTCAGGTGTGACCAATTTCTTCTTTAATTATGAAGGATCCTCCCTGATCTCTTGCATGCAAGAACAATCCATATCTGCCACTTCTTTTGGGTATCACCAGTTACTGACATAAGCTAGACACACAGTAAACAACTGAAAGATGGGCATATGCAGGGGGATAATCTCCTCCTTACATTTTACACCTTCTTCACGGAGTGGGATGCTCTTGAATAGGAGAATGTGGGACCCAGACAAGGACTGCAGCATGATCCTAGTAGAGAAGGGAGGCAGATAGCCAACCTTAACCAGGCACCTACAAGGAGACAGGTAGTAAAGAGGTGGGAGCGAAAGCCTCCTGAAGGACTGGATGCAGCAAGGTGTGCTTCTCCCCGGCCTTGAAGGGCACCTCTGATGGCCCTCCCTGGAGAGTGGGTAGCACTCCTGACAAGGCCCCATTATCCCATCACTCTCTCAGATGGTGGGCAGGGGAATCGATATTCACAAGGCTTTAAAAAGCTCCCAAATGTTGTGCTGCCATTCATTCAACAACAGGGGGAGAAATAAGGAAGGAAAAAAACACTGATGTTGGCTTCTTATTTTGCTTATGTTGTTAAAAGCTGCTCCAGTGCTGCAGTTCTGGAATAGGTCCCCTCTTTCTTTGAAAGCATGCTGTGTGATAGACTGTCATTTGTCCCCTGCCTCCAGAAGAGCCAGCTGGCAGCTAAGTGCCAAAGCCAGTGACTTGCATGTGTTTTTCTGACATTTAACAAATGGGAACAGCTTGCAAATCTGCATTAACTCACTCTGTCTCACAAATAATCAGGGCCTACGCAGTGGAGACGCTGGGAACATTAGCTCCGACACAAAAGAGTGAGAGGCTGAGGGGTGGGAGGCGACAGAAAACAAGTCAGCAAATAACGGATGTTTTAACGAAGGGATGAATGTAACAAAATTCTGGTTCAGAGGCAACAGTTTTGAAGTCATTTTTGTTTTTCAACAAGGCACTGCTGATGGTGCTAAATCCATCTGTCCAGGCTTGGCTTTGCCTTGAAGTCATCTTGCCTGTGCTGCTCAAATGCTGATCTGTTGGTTGCTTCCATCCTGCACATACAGCTTTGAAATCCATAGATTTCAAAGCAAAGGCTCTCTCAAAGGGCTCGTGTGTGCCACAAGACACTGGCCACACACGCACATGGCAGATCACTGGTCTGACATCCATGTGGAATTACAGCTGCACTGGTCCTCAGAAAAATACAGCCCCCTAAATGAGGGGATGGATCTAGCCAATGTTCGTACTGTGGATGTAGAATTAATGTGGGAAACTACTTCCTCTGTATTTTATTTTTTTTAAACAGTGTATTTACTAAAATGCTGGCAATAGCTATTTGCAACAAGATACAGCACACCAGGCCTGCCACTCATCTTGTTTGTAAGGCTCAGTTTCAATACAATGCTGTTTGAAAACAAATACTCAAAACCTGCCTTTTACATACTAAGTATCTTGGCAAGGGTACCATTCACCATAATAATGAACTTGAGACAGTAAGACTAAAGAGTTAACAAAGGCTAAACATTTGCAGCCTAAACAACATGCATACAAAAAATAAAATAAAATAAAATAAAAATAAAGTAACTTTCCGTGGTTACATAAAAGTTTCCTGACTGGTTAAAACTACTTCCTTCAGAGTGATGTGATGCTTCAGGATATACACTATCAACCCCTAAGTGTTTCATCCTCTAGCAGACAGCTTTGTTCATGATGTTCTACCTCCTCATCCCAAATCATGAAAGAAAATAAGATCCTTAGCATGGATAAATTGAAAGTAGAAATGCCAGGGAATGTACTTGGCACAGGCTTTGAAAAAAATCTCACTTCTAAGAAAGATGAAATGAACTTACATTTTTTTCTGAGATCTTCAAGAAGGGTCATGGTGAAACCTCATGTTTTGGACAGTTTTCAGTCCTGTGACAAAATACATAACACCCACAACTTACGGAGGAAAGGATTATTGTGGCCCAGAGTCTTAGAAGGTTAAGTCCATGGCTAACTTTAAGGCAAATGGGATTAGTAGAAAGCTACTCAAACCATGGCAACCACAAAGCAGAAGAAAGCAAGAAGCAGAGACAGGAATATACCCGTGGGGCCATAGCACCAGTAACCTATCTCATCCAACCAGGTCCTGCCTTCCAGCAGCCCGTACTCCCATAAACTTGTCAATGAATAACTGTACTGGTCATTATAGTACTCCTATGATCCAAGTACCTCCCAAGAGTTGAACACTTCTCAAGTCTGAATACTTGAGAATTCAGGGAATTTTTTCAATTTAAATCATAATACTACATAATCACCAGTGTCCCTTTGAGTTTTGTGAGAAAAACAGAGACCTACAGGCCTTCTGCAGAGATCCATGGAGAAGACTTGGAGGCTCACACTTAGGTTACTAGACTTCATAGATCTTCACAAAAGATGAGGTTGTACCTTTCCTCAACTACAGATGTGAATGCCCAAGAAGACAGTCATGTGTCCTTAAGGTAGGCTAGGCTAATAAATCTAGTCTTGCCTTATGCCTAAGTCATGCTCAGGATATTGCAAATGATTAGGTTACTAGACTTCATAGATCTTCACAAAAGATGAGGTTGTACCTTTCCTCAACTACAGATGTGAATGCCCAAGAAGACAGTCATGTGTCCTTAAGGTAGGCTAGGCTAATAAATCTAGTCTTGCCTTATGCCTAAGTCATGCTCAGGATATTGCAAATGATAGCTTTCTGCACTTCCCAAAGGTACAAAGAGAAATTCTCAGCAAGGATCTATTTCTTCATGGAAAAGCTGATAGAGGTACATTCATCTTGAAAGCTAAAACTTTCAGGAATCAAAAGAACTAAAAATATAAATAAAGCAACACTGGCTGAAATAACTGTCATGCCAAGGACAACTTGGCAATTCTCAATAGAAGAGACAGAGAAGGAGACATTTTGACAAGGTCTCTTGCTCAACAAGGAGGCAGAGGAACATACCAACAAAGATTTCAGGTGCAGGTGGTCCTCTGAAGCTCATAAAGCTAGATAGTCAGGATAAGACGCTCTGTGACCCTGACACAATGCCCCCTGCTCCATGACCTTAGCTTTGCTGTCTGTGACTCGGGGAACAAAGGCATGACGAAAACTAGGCGTGTTCCTCCAGTACAAGACTTCTCAGGTATGGGGGCTGGGGAGATAGCTCCGAGGCACAAGTGCCTGCTGGGCAAGTGCAAGGTCATGAGTTTGAACCCTGGTCCCACAAAAAAAAAAATAAAAATAAAAATAAAAAAAAAATACTTCTCAGGTATGGCTGTTAAGTGACTGGGTCCAGCCCTGAGGTTACCTTACAAATCACACGAATTCTAATGTATCCCAGGAAGGGAATCTGGGGAAATGACAGTTTTAGAAAATTATTGAAAGCAAAAGTTAAGCGTATTTTCTGTCTGAAATGTGACCAGCTGAGAATTTATGTACCTGGGTCAAACAGAGCTCTTTGCTAACATAATGTATTTCAAAAGCAGTACATCTTAAATAAGTTATTCTGCATCCAAAGGTTTCCTCTTCCTTGCCTATAACGTAGCTCCAAACCCTGCGTTGGGTGGCTTTCCTCTTTACTAATTCTCCTCCACTACATCCGTCCCTCACCACCAGTAGCAGGCCTTGTGCTAGTCATCATCCTGCTGCTGCTGGATTCTGCGGTTGTGATGAATTTCTGAAGATAATCAACTTGAAACAAAGGAAGATTTATTTTGGCCCACAGCTTCAGAGGCTTCAGTCTATGATTTGCTGGCTCTTACGTTTCATAGGAGCATGACAGGCCAGGTCACCATGGCGGTGCATGCATGGAGCAAGACTGCTCACTTCACAATGACTTGGAAGTAAAGGAGAGGGAGCAGAGGATCGGGGCTCAGTGTCCCCTTCCAGGACTCACCCAAGGGACCCAGCTTCTTTCCACTGAGCTCCATGCCCTAAAGGTTCCACAATATCCCAATAGCCAGGAACCAAGCCCTTGACACATGCAGTAGGGAAGACACTTCCCAACCATAGCACTACCCTAGACTAAGCCACCGTGTTAAGCTCCTACACAGCAACAGCTTCTAGAGTCTCAATTGCATTTTGTTTCTGTCCCATCCAAAGACCATGATTTCTTTTTCTTCTTTCATTTCTTTTCTTTCTTTCTTTCTCTCTTTTTTTTTTTTTTTTTTTTTTTTTTTTTTTTTTTTTTTTTTTTTTTTTTTTT
>PVJA010016175.1:9763-44089 GCA_004027025.1 Myocastor coypus
AAAAAAAAAAAAAAAAAGACAAAATAAAATAAAAAACAGAAAAAGGAATACACTTCGTTTTCTAATCCCAGTTGCACCTGTGAGTGGGTAAATGCAGCAACACTGACTCTGAGGAGAGTATCGTATGAAGACTTCAGGTGGCTCAGAAATGAGGGCTGAGCAACATATCTTTCAGATGTGATAAATAGCACAGGGGATATTTACAGTGTGTAGTAGAGAAACAAAGGATGAGTCATGGTCCAGAAACGAGACTTGTAGCACTGCTTTGAACTCCCTATTCTGAGTCCCTTTGTGAAAAGGAAGATGCTAAGAACCACAGATGAACTGCATTCTCAGATAACAACAGCAAAAAATAAGGCTTTCTTCACAAGAGTAGTACAGTCTGGCAACAATGATGCTCAAAAAGGAACTTGGCACAGGGTGTGAAGCAAGCTGGTGGTCTCCAGTAGCAATGCCATAAGATTCCACGATAAGCAACCAGCCACTAGCTAAACATAGCACATGATTTAGGGACAGAGAAGTTCTTTGTTGTTCTTTTGGGTATTGTTTTTTTCCAACTTGGAATCTACTAGGATAATACTCTTCATCAGAATCACCAATTTTTCTTGTCAAGACTTTTCCAAGTTGTATCATGTATCCTTCCCCATTTTACACACAGATGCTATGTTTCCATCACAATTCAACCCCTTTGCCTACTTACATTTGTTCCTTGTCTGCTGTGTGCCTTTTATCAGAATTCATCCTCAGTGTATACAAGATGCATACAAAAGTATCTTGCAATGTGTCTCTCCAGGGTCTTAAATGAACACAATCTTCTCACCTCTCTTAAGTAACTCAACAAATATGGTCATGTTTCCTTAAAACAAAACACCTTTTATAGTTTCACTTTTTTAAATGACTTGAAATTACTCCTGCAACAGCACCAATGACTTTGAAATGAAGACAAAATCTTTAACGAATTTGGAAATCATGTGTTGCTAGTAACACTGACTTCTATTTCCCCATGGATGATGAGCAAATAGTTAAACAAGTTTTTTATAAACATTGTTTGAAAGGTCACAACACATCAGATCTTCTTACTTTTTAAAATCTCATCAAGTCTAAATAAAAACAAAGTTCCTGATTTAAAATTCACCAATAAGAAAATAAACATTATTGTCTGTGGGCGAGATCTGTTCACTAAAGAACATATACACAAGATGGCAGAATAACTTACATAATTGTATTGCTCATTTCTGCTGGTCTGTTGAAAAGTACAGTTAATACTTAATTATTCTTTTTCTGTTTTAGGGTTTTTTAACCAATTTTGCATGCTCATACCTGGTAATCTGTACATCTAATTTAAAGACAACAATGTGAAATACAATAACAACTGTTGAATTCCTATTGTTTCATTTAGTGAAATTCTGTATCATTCATAGTGGTTTTTAAAAAAAACTTTTGTTCTCTTTAACAAAAATATTGAAGATGTTCAACATTATGTGTTGTAGTCAGGGTATACCATATATATATATATATATATATATATATATATATATATATATATATACTCTATATAGTGGGTAGCACCTATGTAAAATTGCCTTAAATCTCAAAAAGAAAAGGGCAGGCCAAAATACCTCAGCAGATGCAAGTGCCTGCAAGCAGGCACAGGGGCCAGGGTTCAATCCCCAGGTCTGCTGTGTAGTCCTGACTCCAAGGTGCGCTGAGAGGGCAACTAAGATTAGGCGTCGTGGTGCACATCTATAATCCCAGCTCTTGGGAAGCTGTAAATAGGCGGATCACTACCAGTTAGATCTAGTAGTGAGACCCTGAATGTAATATAGAGAGACTCATGCGGTCGCTCTGTTACCCTGGTTGGGTGATTGCCTCTGTCGCAATTGTTGCTATTCCGCCGCTGTGAACTGGAAACTCTCTACCCTGTTTCACTCAGCTTTGGGTCAGCCAAATATGTATTGAAACGTCCAGTAGCTGTGATCAAGATAAATCTTTCGTTCATTCATTTTGAGTGTCGGGTATTTATCCCAGCCACAAGTAAAATGTAACTAAGACACATTATTTTACTTTTCTATAAAACACCCTGTCTTAGTATTTTCTGGTTTGTTCTTTCACATTCATACTCCATATTTTACTTCAAAACCATTTTTTTTTAATTTCTAACAAATTTTTAGTCCAAACAAGTGTACTGTGTCCCTAAAACTTCAATCATCTAATAGTTTTGTCTTGTATCACTTGTGCTGAGCACAATATAAGATATAACAAAGACGGCTTTGACCTCCTCCTCTCAAGGTTCTGAGAAATAATTGTTTTCTTTATTGAGCCCAACAAGGGACTTGACTTTGCACACTTCTAGATGAAAAGAAGAGTCTTGCCATTTGTTTTCATTAGTTTTACTTTTGACAGGCTTTTTGACAGAAAGTGGTTGAGTACTATCTCTAGTGATTAAATATCCATATGTTACCCCAAAGACTGAAATAATAATTTAGAAAGAATGGAGTCTCCTAGTCATTTCTAGCACTCTCTGAAATGATCCTTGATTTGTACTTTAAAGCCTCAACAGATTTCTCTTCTTGGATGGATCTGTCATGTACTCAAAGATGAGAATGGACTTCAATATTTGATCTTCACTTGAAAAATCAATTGACCCACATAGGAAAATTCTTGTTGTTTCAACTTGTAGTTTCTGACACCACACTTTGCTGACAGTAGATTTCTGTGGTTCATATGTTTATATCCTCCTCCATGCCAGGAGGAGAGGAGCTCTGAAGCGAAATAGGTTGTTGTATGCTCTGAGGTCACAAACAACATATTTCTTGGAGCTCTAGAACACTTGAGACATGTTCTATGGTCCCCAAAATTGCTATCACTTCTCTGCCACACTATTGGCAGAGTACTTCCATGTGAGTCAGAAGACAAAAGTGTGAACATTAAAAATGCTAACATTGTTGACATGTAGCCAAGGGTCCAAGCAAACATGCTCTTGAGGGTTAAAGAACAACACTAGTACTCTGTCAATTCTGTGTAAATGAAGCTTTTGATTGTTACTAATATCATGTTATGGTAGAGATTACAGAATAGCAAGAATATTTCAAGTGAACCACTAAACCAAAGGAGAGTAACTTTCTCATGTGTTTCATGGAAAATAAGTGAATCCACTATCAGTAGTGCCTGTATGAAATCATTCCTCTCCATAAATTTTTAGAATATTCAGTTTTCTTGGGTTTTGATCATTTGTTTGTCTACTTGTAATTTACCTGCCTGTAAATGTGACAGCAGGGACTTACTACAGCGCCCAGATTTTCCCCATAGACACTTGAATGACTTTCCCTAAATGGTTACCTGGAAGCCAAAACACTTGCACTCCACTTTGTTACAGAAACAACGTCTTAAAACTTCACATTTCTGTCTGTACACTTCACTGGCCTATTTGCACAAAGCAGTCACACTCCCAAGCACTAAGTGCTAATAGTTTATGAGTGGGAACAAAAGCAGTGAACCAATGTTCATGTGAAGACTAAAATTTTCAGCTTAGGAAGTGGCTTCCATACATAAATACAATGTGAAATATTACTGAATGTAGATAATAACTGGTGAACCACTACTGTATCACTCTGCTACGGCCAGTGATAATATTAAACATGTTTCATACATTGTTCCTCATTACCACTGCATAACATTATCCATTTTGTAAAACCTCAATAAATTTGGTCCCCTAACACATTTCTTTCTATACCTCAGTTTTCTCAGATGACTTCTACCTGTGGTTTTCACTAAATAAATCTGTACCTTTAGTGCACCACTGAAGGGATCGTATATGCCAATAAAATACATAATATCTATATACTCATATTTTATGACTAATGGATGCAATTAATTCTATAAATGATCTATAGATGAAAATCTATTCCAAGTACTGAAGCATAGCTAGAATGACACATAGAGTAATGGTCTTTCTGGAGTAGATTATCTAGATAGGTACACATCAGATAATTTTTAACCTAGTCTGTGGATTTGCAGAAGGCTTTCTAATGAAATATTAAGTTCTGATTACAATGAGAAGTAGACATTACTGAAGTGAAGCTAGAGAATTACATGAATCGAGTCAACCTAAGCTTGGGAACTGGCGTGTGCAAAGAGTGCTGGCACAGCAAGAAAATGAAAAGTGCAAGGCCCTGTGAAATGCCCAGAAAGGCTGGCTGCAGAGAAAACTAAGAAGATGAGTCCTTCACATAGGTACCCTTTTCAACTATATTAAGTGTTAAAATTCTATCACACGAACTATGAAAATTCATTGATAAATATCTCAAACTGGGAAGGATAGAATCAGTATAGATAAATTCTTAAAGCAGGAAGCAATATCACCAGTGCTGCCCACAACTTATATTGTGTTGAATCAGAATGCACACTAAACAGTGTAGGGCTATTTTTGAGTGAAATTTTACTCAAGACCTGACACAAATCTGTTTATTTCTCAGTTCTAATGTAAAGCCTCACCAAAAATCATTGTTTTTCACTACTGAGCTAGTATAAACTGATTCACCTTAATGGAAAGTAAATGTATTTCCATATCATAATATCCCTCAGACTAGTTAATGTGTGAATCAACATTTATAGCACAAATTGTCAATGTCGTGGTGAAGTCAGATGCCTGAACACAAGTCTAATATTGGCTCTTCTCAAGAAACACACTGTCACATAATGAAAAGAGGAAAACATAAATAAAAATGAAAGAGAACACAGATGGAGAGGTTCATCTTATTAAAGGTCAACTGGTGAAAAGGATGGATAAAGGAGAGTTACTGCACTTTTAAAAATATAAAAATCTTAAAATTATAAAGGAAAATCATGTGACTTTAGAGTTATCATAGAAAATTAAATTGACATAGAATGTTTGAGAACCTGATACTGCAGTCACAGTCTGAGCCCAGCAAGATTGACTCAGCACTACAGTACAGCAGTGGATCAGAATGTTGATTCAACTCCATTGCAGAATTTATACTTTTCTATGATAGTTTGACAGAAATGAGGAAAGGAAACTCATCTTCTGACTTGACAGTTCTCCTCAGGGTCCATCTCCCAGGTAGGCTTTCCAAAATGATTAATTCAAATATGCTTCAAAATACTTGTTTATTTTTAGCAAAGAAGAACACATTCTGTTTCAAAAACACTAGCTTCTAAATTCCTATTTTGTGTGATTAAGTCAAAATCAAGCACATAATGATAAATCCTTAGTAACATCATGTATGACTCATAAGATTTATACTTATTGAATATTGCCAGTTAACAGATTTACTCTCCAGCTTCAATTCTTTGGGGATATATGTATGTATATATATAAATATATATATATATATATATTTAGATAGATAGATAGATAGATAGATAGATAGATAGATATAGATATAGATATAGATATATAGATAGTTATAGATATATAGATATATATATATAGGTAGATATAGATATATATATAGAGAGAGAGGAGGGGGAGAGGGAGAAAGAGAATGTTTATTTTGTTTTGTTTTCTTAGATGTTATTTAGAAACTCTGAATTTGGAATGCAATTTTGTTAATCATGCAACACACATCAAAGCATATTAACAATGTATGCTAATAAATTCCCAAATACAAGCTGAAGATTTAGAGATAATGGCCTTCAAGAGGACCCAGGCTGTCCTTCAGTGTGTTACCTATTTCTATAGAGTTGTTTTACAAAGGTTGCTTGAAACAGTAATGCTAGTTAATTCATAAGCCTAAAATAAATATTTTTTGGAAGAAGTTCAGATTCATTTTTAAGCTTTGTCTTTATTTGAGTTTAAAAAGATAATAACTACACAATATGGAGCCGAGAAGAAACATATAAAACCGCTGTGTCATTGTAAATAATGAAAACAAAGTCAGTGTTTCTTGTACATGTCTTTCCCTCGAGCCTCTTCCCACTAAACAAATGGCAAACCCAATACAATGTTTTCAGCACAAGTCATTTCAAATGTATGGTACAAAAGCCAGAGAGATAGCTCAGTGGAGTAAGTACTTGCTTAGGCAAGAACAGGGACCGGGGTTCAACCCCCAGGACTACATGCATCACTAGTTCCATTCCTGGGTATACTGAGCTGGTGAACAAGTCCAGGAGAGGTGGCACATGCCTGTAATCCCAGTGCTGGGGAGGCTGAAAACAAGAGGATCACCGTGAGGCTAAGCTGCATAGTGAGCTCATGTAAAAAAAATAAAAATAAAAAAAAAACATGGAAAAATGTATAGTACAGGATTATTTTTATCCATTGTCACTAACACACACACCCACACCCACACACACACACACACACACACACACACACACACGGACTTCTTTTCTACAACCTTCCTAGAAAAATAAATTCTTGTGTTTAAATTTTAATCACATGGCCCCAGATTTTTTTATGTTATGCAATAACAATTTTCCATTTTCTAGAAATGTCTCATGTATTTATCATCCATTGAGGAATTTGTTATTACCTTTATAATTTAATATAACTGAGATATATATTGTGGCACTGCTGAACACTGAAAACTGTAATTTCTTAGTATTTTCATGAGGTTTTTCTAGAAATAGCTATAATAGTTGTAAGTGCAAAGTAATATATTTTTAAAATATAATCATTAATCTTAATGATGGATGAATTACATTAAACTTTCCTGGGAGATAAGTCCAGTACATTAGGTGACTCTAAGGTATAACCGAGTTTGAGGACCACTGACTTAAAATCAAGATCTACTGGTGTGCAGGCCTATTGCTTCATTTAGTCTCTTAATACTGATAATTTATTTTTGATGTTTTCTTGTTTCAGATTGGCTGGTGTAGGGCTTAGAGTAGAAACGCAACTTCATTTGCTTTGGGATCCCGCTACACAAATACTGGCTCACAGTTCTGGAAGTCTACGTGGCTCATGGAGATGTGAACATTGGGTCTGTGTCTGCTTCCTCAACACTTTGCATCCTGTGCTGTTTTCTGCCCTCTCAGCTGCCCTGTGTCTTTGCTCTCCAATGTCCTTCCATCACGATGTTTCTGCCAACTATGAATTAAATCCCCTGAACCTACGAGTCAAATCTTTCTTCCTGTCATTTGCAAATGGTGTGCATTTTGTTCAGCAATGAAAAAGCTGTCTAATGCAAGTGGAGGGTCATTGCTTCACATTTTCAGAAACTGTAGTAACCGATAGCATTCATTGGCAATTCAGATTAAAATGTAACTCATTAGATCACAATCATGGCAAATATCTATCAGCCCAACTTCTCAAATAGTAAGCAAGAATTATGCTTTACTTTTTTGTACTGCTTTACCAGTTCTTGAGTTAGATTACTATTATGGTTTATGTCTAGTTGTCCCTCAAAGCCTCATACAATCCTGGGTGGGGACTTCTATAGATTGAGACTTGACTCATGAGTCACTGGGATTATGTGTTTTGGTACTGATGAGATTATGGTCTGAATACTGCTGGAAATTATAGGTGTGGCCTGAGGTCGATAGGCTCAGGCAGAGAGCCTAATGTAGTATAGAGAGAGAGAGAGAGAGAGAGAGAGAGAGAGAGAGAGAGAGAGAGAGAGAGACTCACACTGTTGCTCTGCTGCCCTGATTGGCTGGTTGCCTCTGTCATGATTGTTGCTGTTCCACACATGAACTGCTGCTCTCTGCCATGTGCCACTCAGCCTTGGAGCTGGCCAAATATGGACTGAAACCTCGGGTAACTGTAAGCTAAATAAACCTTTCCTTCCTTCATTTTGGTGGTTGGGTACTTGCTCCAGCAACAAGTAAAAAATAACTAAGACAGAATTTGGTACCAGAGAAGTGGGGTCATTGATGTGACTGACCTGACCATGTGAATTACAAGCTTTTGGGAATGGCTTATGAGAAGAGATAGGAAAGGTTCAGAGATGTTGCCTACAAGGGAAGCACTGGAAAAGTGTCAGCTGTTCTGTTGGGGAGATTCTGGTTATAACTCAGATCAGAAGACTGGCTTAAAGCCTGGGTATAAAGAATGGCTTAGGAGCAGAGATTGGAAATGTTTGGAGAGGTCCTCTATTTATGAAGAGCTGGAAAAGCTTCAGTTGTTCTGTAGAGGAGATTCTGGTCAGAGCTTAGACCAGAAGATTGACAGAAGGCCTGCCTGTAAAGACCAGGCTGAGGAGGTTTCTGCTGGAAAAAAGGACGGCATTGACCCATTTGTGCTATGGATTGGCTGAAAGTCTGTCGGAATTTTGCTCATGCCCAGTGACTTTGCCTAAGACTGAGATTAAGCCTGGAGGACTGATTAATCTTTCAAGAGATATTTCGAAGCAGCGAACTATAGGAGCAGTAGCATGGTTGCGATTGACAGCTTTTAGCCAGATTTATGTTGAAAATTAAGAGCAAAGAGCCAAGAAGGACAATTTAAAATGTGAGTTTCACCAGAAAGGAAACATTAGGAAAGCTGTGGACTGCAAAGGTGGAACTAAAAGGATCTCCATTGCTGGGAAGGAACCAAAGAATCAAAAGGATGGCCTGAGGGCATCACAAGGGGTGGCATCTCTCCACCCTTTGCAGCCTCAGAATTGCAAGGGAGAGAGATTTTGCCTTGAGAAGAAAGCCACAGAGACCCAAGTACCAGAATGGCGGCAGCAGCCAAACCAGGTTCCAAAATGGTGCCAGCATGGAGAATTTGTTTCTCACAATCAGGGTCAGAGTGCTCAGCGATCTACGCCCTTGACCCCTACAGTCAAGAGTGAAGGAAGCCTGACTACTGCTCCAGCTAGCAGCAACCCTGGGCATCATCCACATAGACCTATGCAGAATGTGGGAGTTCTGAGGTTAAGAAGGCTTCCACCTCGATTGCAGAAGAAGGCCTGGGAGGTCAGGCAGTGTGCCCCTGAGAGGACAGTGTGTAAAGCTGTGTGTGAGAAGCCTGTTCAGTGGAAACCCCAGGGGTTTGAAAAAGCCAGGAATGTGGATTGTACAAAGAAGGAGGAAAGCCGGCCTAAGACAGAAGCCATGGAAATTACCACCAAGAGTGCCTTAGGGACAGAGCTGCATGGAGCTCACAACCCAGTGCAGACTTCTTGGATGCTCCAGTTGGAACTATGGCATTTAATGTTTCCTGGCTGGATTTTGGACATGTGTTTGTCCCTGTGTTTTGTATTACCCTGTTGTTTGCAACTTTTGGAATCATAATGTTTGTCTTATGTCTTTGAATGTTGGACATGTTTAACTTTGGTCTTGTATAGGAGCTCACAGATGAGAATTTGCCTTGGATCTTAGAAGCGATTTGGAATTTGGATTTTTTAGCTGAAACTGTTGGTACTTTGGCAACTCTTCCAGATGAACTAAAACGTCTTTTGTACAAAGGGATATGTGTGAGACTTTGGGGGTCCAGGGCCGGAATGTTATGGTTTATGTCTAGTTGTCTCCCCAAAGCCTCATGCAATCATGGGGCAGGAACTTCTATAGATTGAGACTTGACTCATGAGTCACTGGGATTATGTGTTTTAATACTGATGAGATTATGGGTCTGAATACTGCTGGGAATTATAGGTGTGGCCTGAGGCAGATAGGCTAAGGCAGAGAGCCTAATGTAATATAAAGAGAGACAGAGAGACAGACTCATACTGTTGCTCTGCTATCTTGATTGGTTGGTTGCCTCTGTCACAACTGTTGCTGTTCAACCACCAAGAACTGCTGCTCTCTGCCATGTGCCACTCAGCCTTGGAGCCTACCAAATATAGACTGAAGCCTTCAGTAACTGTGAGGTAAATGAGCCTTTCCTTCATTCATTTTGATTGTTGGGTGCTTGTCACAGCAACAAGTAAAAAGTAATTAAGACAGTTGCAAAATTATGAAAGTGTGTCACAAAATTATATTTTATTATAGTTTTCGTTAGAAAATAGGTAACTAGGAGATATGTTTTTATTCCAGCGCAATAATATTTGTAATGTAGAAACTGGAATTCATCTTGGAGAGCACATGCTGCTAACCTAATTTATAAAAGAGCAGTGATTTTTTTTATATATATATAAGGACTTTTAGCAGCTGAGCTGTAAGGGTAGAAATATTGGGTTGATCTTCTTGACCCTAATGACCAGTCTTTATGAATGTAACCAAGACACTTAACCTCTCTAAATCTTAACAACCTCTCCATAGAATGCTAAATCATTTTGTAAGTTAAATAATCTAATGTGTTTGTCACATAGTAAATGTCATTCTTTGAACCATTTCCATCATTCTTCCTTATAGAGAGTATCTTGCCATCTATTGTGTAATTTTAAATAAAGTATTACTCAAGATAAATTTTATTTTATTCTTTGGGAGATTAAGTGTCATTGGCTTGCATGAGGAAGTTGCTTCTCCATTAGCAGTATAAGGATTGCACTGAAAGATGGCTTTGCAATCCACATAGATTGCTAATAGCAAAAGAGCAAGCTCGGGTGCAGGTGATACGGTTTGGAAAGCTGAAGTCAGTGATATCAAGTCAAAACGAACAACAAAGTCTCCAAAGTAGTGTTAAAATGTAAAAGCAACACAATTATCTTCTTCATTGGGCTTCATTTCTTATTTTGAAGTTAAAAATAAAAATAAATGTGTGTGTGTATGTGTGTGTGTGTGTATATATACATATATATGTATATATGTATATATATATATATATTATATTCACATCCACATTCAGCGTGAAAGATATAAAATCACATTAAAGCCTAAAGATAATTATGATGTATACATATTGTATTTGTTAACATAATTTTTCTGTACCATTCTTTGTTTATAAAAATCCATGCATCTAAGGGCCAGTGAGATGGCTCAGTGGACCAAGTATCTGCTTTGGTAAGTGAAATCTCTGGTTCTGAATGCTTCACCAGCCTGCCACCCAGGGCACACTTAGCCAGTGACTGAATCCAGATGTGGTGGCACACAACTGTGAACCCAATGGAGAGGCTGAAATCGGGAGGATCAGAATGAGTCCAAGCTGCATGGTGAGACCTTGTACCAAAACTGCCTATTATCCAAAGACGGGAATATTCTGGTGTTGCCATCTGATACATATCCCTCTTTTCTGTATTCCTGCATTCCACTAGTGTTATGTTGGGGGGGGGGTCATTGGCACACGCATATAACATTGCTCATTTTTAATACCTTTTCTTCTTTTCCCTTATCTTTTTTCTCTCCTATCTTCCCTCTCCCCTGATCTACTTCTTCAACTCTGAAAATGTTTCTTTTCTTGTTTCCTACTGCCTGTCCTTTATTTCACTCATTTATTTATTAATATTTTGTTTTCTTTTATAAGAGAAACCATGCAATATTTTAACTGGGCTCAAGTTAGAATTTTATTCAGCCACAAGAAACCTTCTCTTTAAATCTGTTTCTCCCACATATTCTTCTTTATGCATGTAAACTACTTAAGTGTTTTGAGTTAAATTTCTCCTTCAAAATTCTACCCTACTTGGAGCTGGGGAGATAGCTCCGTGGCACAAGTACATGCCTGTCAAATACAAGGTTCAGAGTTTGAACTCTGATCACACACACACACACACACACACACAATCTACTCCAGTTTTCTTTTTTAGTGACTTCTTTGCTAGTAATCTTCCTTGACATAATTCTGGAAAAATTCTCATATTAATAACTATTACTTAGTTATATGAAGTTTCATTATGTGAAGTGGTATAATAAAAAAATATTATTCTGAAGATATTTGATTGATTGAATCTACTTGTGTAAGAAATGCCCAACTAAATTGGGTCAGCATCATTCTGGGTATGGAAGACCCAACCTGGTGATGATTTTCAGTAGAACATTATTGCAGGGAAATGCAGAAGGAAGAATTGCTTCTGTTTTGTACTCAGCAGAGCTCCAATATTTACATTCATCTTCTGGTTTCTGGTGCAGAGCCTTCAGCCTCTGATATGGATATGTCCTGGCTACTCCAAAGAGCTCTAGACACGTGCTTGGAGTATTTGGAGCCCCAGTATGTCCACTGATTTTTATGCTCTTCCATTTTTGTGGACAGCCATTGTAAACCGATCTGTAAATTGTTGTATATTTGTTTATTTTGTGCGATATATTTCTCCTGTTAACACTGACACAACCTCCAAATCTCAAAACTTATAAATAGCTTATTTAAAGTAACAAAAAGGACTCAAATTGTACTTAACTGTCTTAAGAAAGCCATACATTGTGGCATCGCTGTGGATCTAATACAACTGTAAGAATATTTAAAATAGGAAGGTCACATTCAGACAGAAAAAGAAATCCTGAAAAACAAGGACTACAAAAGCTTAGAACATAAATTCTCTGCACATCCTTCCAGAAGGAATGTGCCCTTGGGGCTGGTGAGATAGCTCAGGGGTCTAAAGCACCTGCTTAGAGAAGCTTAGGCAATGGCAGGGACTGCAGTAAGATCACCAGCGCCCCACTGGCTGCACTGAAAAGCCATCTTTACATTGTGCCCCGACAACTCTGCTTGCCATAGCCACCTCCCCGCGGTCTCCGGCAGCTGCCTCGTCAAAGCCCTCGAACTCTCACTTCCTTTTTCACCAGCTGCACTGAACCACCAGCACGCCCCACCATGTCAGACGCAGCCGTGGACACCAGCTCCGAGGTCACCACCGAGGACTTGAAGGAGAAGAAGGAGGTTGTGGAGGAGGCGGGGAATGGCAGAGACGTCCCCGCGAACGGGAATGTTAACGAGGACAATGGCGAGCAGGAAGCCGACAACGAGGTAGATGAGGAAGAGGAGGAGGAAGGCGGGGAGGAGGAAGAGGAGGAGGAGGAAGATGATGGAGAGGAAGAGGATGGAGACGAGGATGAGGAGGCAGAGGCAGCTACGGCAAGGGGGCAGCTGAGGACGACGAAGTGGATCCCAAGAAGCAGAAGACCGACGAGGATGACTAGACAACAAACAAGGAAAAGTTAACTAAAAAAAGGCCACCGTGACCTATTCACCCTCCACTTCCCCTCTCAGAATCTAAACGTGGTCACCTTCAAGTAGAGGCGCCCGGCCCGATGCGGCACGCCACCAGCAGACGACACCGCTCTCCACCACCGGCCCACTGACACCACACGTGAATTTGCAACAGGGAGGAAAAAGAGCCAAAACTTCCAAGTTCCTGCTTTTTTCTTAAAAGTACTTTAAAAAGGAAAATTTGTTTGTATTTTTTATTTACATTTTATATTTTTGTACATATTGTTAGGGGTCAGCCAGTTTTGATGATCACGGATGACCAAACCAGCCTTCCGAGCGTCCTCTGTCCTACTTCCGACTTTACTTGTGGTATGGCCATGTTCATTATAATCTCAAAGCAGAAAAAAAAAATGTTGTAAAAAAGCAAAAACAACAACAAATAAAACAATCTTATTCCGAGCATTCCAGTAACTTTTTTGGGTATGTACTTAACTGTACTGTAAGTAGTTGGTTTGTATGAGATGGTTAAAAAGGCCAAAGATAAAAAGTTACTTTCTTTTCCTTTTTTGTCTATGAAGTTGCTATTTATTTTTATTTATTTATTTATTTATTTATTTATTTATTTATTTATTTATTTTTTTATTGGCCTGTTTGATGTATGTGTGAAACAATGTTGTCCAACAATACACTGGAATTTTATTTTGCTGAGTTGTTCTAAAAAAAAAAAATCACCGGCACCCCATGCTATGCCAGCTCCACCCCGAAGGCAGGCTGAGCTGGCCATAATAGAGAAAGAGAGAGAGAGAGAGAGAGAGAGAGAGAGAGAGAGAGAGAGAGAGAGAGAGAGAGAATGTAACCTTACTACACCTTATTTTAGTCCTGTTAAGTCCTATTATATGGCCTCTACCTTCTACAATCAAAAGGTACAAATGTGTGCATTGTTTGTGGGGGGTATAGGTCTGTGTGTTTGGGGCCTGGCATGTTAGATGAGTACTCTATCACTGAGGAACATCCTTAACCATTAAATTTGTGTTTATAGACACTGCCTTTGTAGTAATTTGTTATAGCAGTTACAAGAAACTACTACATGATTTAAGCTCTGTAACAGTGAGATTGGTAAAGGCATACATAGAAATAGAAAACATGAGAGCGTAGACCACACAACCTATGTAATATTATTGTATCCACACATAAAATATGGCCAACAATATAAATTGAATTAAGCCTGTTTTGTGTCATCTTGAGCATATTTCAAGTATTTCCGTGTCCATGTCCTTAGCCGGGCATGGTGGCACATGCCTGTAATCTCAGCACTCGGGAAGCTGAGGCAGGAGGATTGGTGCGAGTTCAAGACCAGCCTGGGCTACAAAAGTGAGCTCAAGGCCAGCCTGAACTGCATAGCGAGACCCTGCCTCAAAAAGACAAAATATACATAAATAAATGATTTCATTTGACGGTGTACATTTTAATTGTACAAATTTTATTACAAACAGTGACATAGATTAGAAAAAGTATAACAGGCCTTGCATAGACATATACTGTATTCATGTGTAGCATAACACATTTTGGTAGATTCTGTCTATCAAATTATAGTTTTCCCACTGAAGATACATTCATTCACATTAAACCCTTGGAATCACGGGTTGTTTTTTTTTTTTTTTTTTTACTTTAATTTTTAAGAGATCACATATTTCCATTATTATTTAGTATAATGTACATTTTCTCCTGAAAAACTCAAAGACCTACACAGAAATTAATATGTTATAAATATAAATATATATATTTCTTGTCAGGAAATTATTTTTTAAAGAAATTCAGGTACAGTGTTATGCATACTTCCCTTTTCAAATTCTGTGGTAACTTCATAAATAATTGGTCAACTAGAGCTTAGAGCACAGTGTATCTCATTTTTAAGTGCATGGAGGCAAGAGCTATTTCCTCATGTTTTAACGTAAAGCAGATGAGAAACTCTCCCCACAATCTTTCCTAGTTAGTAAGTAATACAGAGGAGGGTAGCATTCTCATTATTGGAAACAGGACTTTTGTTTTAAAATGTGTTTGACTCCTTTTCAGGACCTGTCTTTTAAGCATTGCTTAAGTAGGAAGAATGAAGAGCCTTCACAAAAGAATACGAGACCAAGAAAGAATCTAAAAATAAGATCTGGAAAGCTCCATTTCAGTAATTTATTTCCTCCAACTGCCTTTCTACTGACTTTCCATTACCAACTAACTGACCCAAATTGGAAAAATGGAAATAAGTTTTAAGGGACAATTTGTTACAGTACCTATTGATTATCCCTGTTAGCACCACTCTTCGTGAAGGACAGGAGAGGTTCCTGTCGCTGTGCAGTGTCCCTTAGTACAGATGAATCGCAAGCTTTGTCAAATTCCAGAGCTAACTCAGCCTGATGTGCGTCTTTTGCTAAAAATTGCTATTTTCCTCCCTTAAGACACCTACAATCAAAATCATGAAGCTCAAAGTTCATTTACATGATCCATATTTACTATACTATTAAGCATTAAAATGCGCCTTATAGAAGGAAATGCGTGGTGCAAATGGTACTGGGATTGAATTAATATATTATGACAACTAGAGAACTGTCTGTGGGAATAACATGTGCTATCTCTATTAGAAAGCCAAATTTGCAATCAGCAATGTTAATGGATGATAATATTGAACTATAATTTATTAAATGTCATGATAAGGGATGAGCCAGATAGCTCAGTGGATTAAAGCACCTGTGTATACAGTCATAGGGACTGGGGTTTGATTCCCAGTGTGCTGTGCCGCGCAAGCCCCGCTCCCCGGTGGGCGCTCTGAGTTGGTGACTGAGACTGGGCGTGGTGGCACGCTCCTGTAATCCCAGAACTTGGGAGGATCACTGAGTCTGATCTGTGTAGTGGGACCCTGTGCTAAATACATTAAAAAAGTAATTAAAAAATCACGATAGGAAGCATTTATACGATTAGTGAGGTTATTTACTCTTATGAGATATATCAGATGAAGTGAAGCTTAGGAAATTTGTGTAACCACTGTGGCTTTTTTGTCTCTTTTTTTTGATGGGGGGGACTAGAGCTGTGTGAACAGGGAAAAAGGGTAGCACACTAGAGAGGGGGCCAGAGAACTGTGTACGGTAGGAAAAGTAGACTGAAACTAATAAACATATGGTAGAGCCTAGCCAAGAGGGCAGCTGTAGAAATCTAACTGAAAAATGAGCCCATTTTGAAAAAATTTGGGGTATGTCTACTGTAAGGATTATGCTCAGCTTGTATTCACACTGCCCTGAAAAAAAAAAAAAAAAAAGACAGAATTCTTCACTTTGGACATGAGGACTTTTTTTTTTTTCTTTCTGTATTTAGGACAGGGTCTAGGGTCTACAGAGTCTCACTACATGGATCCAACTTGTAGTTATTCTCTTATCTTTATTCTCTCAAGCCCTGGAATTACAGGCATGTGCCACCATATCCAGTCTCTGTCTCTGTCTCAGTGTGCCTCCGGGGTGGGACCAGCATGGCTTGCAGGGGATCGAACACAGCTGCTGTGCTTTGCCTAAGTGGATGCTTTAATCCACTGAGCTAACAGGTCAGTCCCTATGAAAACATTTTAAAGAGGCAGATTTAAAGCACATGTGTCTGAGTATTAAGTGTAGAGCTTCGATGTTGGCCTTAATGTGCAGAACGTTGTCTGAAGAGAGAACTAACGCATGAGCCTTTGGTCTCCCTGCTAACCGTTCTACCTGGGGAGACACAGTGACAGAAATGGGAAAGATAGACAATCAGACAAGGAGACAAAAGCTGGGCAAGGTGGTTGGGAGTCTGCCTGATGGAAAAAACTCATGCACCAGCACACTAAAACTTGTGTTTATTTATACCTTTTGCAAAGTTAGCAACGTGACACAAGGTTGCCTAGTGACTAGTAGCTGACATTAACCAGTCAGGATGCTTATCTCAGGCCTGAAGTAGCTTGCTTGCCTTAGACACTGAGGCCTAGTCCCGCCTACATGCCTTCGACTGATTTTCCAGCTTCCGCAGCTCCCTACTTACATATCCCCCTTTTTTGTTTTGTTTCGTCAGACATGAATGTTCTACTGCAGTCAGAGAAACTATCTGGAGAAGTCTTTAGAGGACTTTTTCATACTTCAAGCATTATTGAAAGTATCTGAATTCAGCAAGATAATCCTACATAGGCCCACAGTAGTAAGTTATCAACACAGATCATAATTATCAGAAGTTGCTGACTCGAGCCTTTTACAGTGTAGCATATTGATATGGCATTACTTTTCATACCTCGTGGTTACACTTTTCTGCTAGATGGTTAAGAGCAAGTTAAAGCAACGTCTGTATAACTACTAATGTAACTTTTGCTATCTGATAAGGTCAGTAAATCTCATCCTGATTTACATGGAACAATGCACAGTACCTCTTAGATCTTCTATCAGTGTCAGCCATCTGGATGAGTCACAGACATTGCTTGACCAATTTACTTTCTCTGAAAGCCTGAAAGGTTTTTTCTCTCCAGGTGACTCTCCTTAGGCACACCATACATCATCAATCACTTTCCTCAATGGCCCCATAATCTTCTTTATTAGAAAATTTGGGACGCAGCTGGGTAACAGGATATCACAACAGAGGCTCTCTTATGTCCTAAGTCCTCAATGATCTTAAAGAGCTAGGGCCAAAATATTGGCTATCCTTTTAGCCCATCTATCTCTAATTTTTGGACTGTAGCGATTATTGAGCACTCCTCATTAATGAACAAAAAGATCAGGCACATCTCTAATTCATCAATTGGATGTCTTTCTGAATAATTTGTTCCCACTCAAAGGACTTTTTGTTCAATTAATTTAAACTTTTTGGTAAACTGTGTGTAAACCAATTTTGATATGACTTAGACCAGCTGGTAGGTTAGAGTAAATCATGCTTTTAAATCTGTACTTCACATTGTAGCCCCCATTGTTTGATAGGGCTGAGGTAGGACCTATTGGAAGTTTCTTTGAATGAGTCGGCCTTCTACATCAGTTTTAGATTATAGTTACTTGCCCAGTGGTACCCTTGTCTACATCTTGTACATGGAACAGAAGGTTTTGTTGAAGAGATGTAATGGGTTACTTAGATTTCAGTCTCACTGAGGTAATTTATTTGTGAATTACTGTCAGCGTGTTTGAGACTACTCAGTAGTTTAAAAATTACAACCTTAAGCCCACATGTCTAGGAAATTCCTCCTGAGATGAGTTCTTTTTATAACTGCTCTTGGTAATAGCACATGGTATTTGTGTGGATCAAAGGCTGATAACCTCAGAATGTGTTGAATTGTATTAATGTAAGTCGAACTGATTCATGTTGCTGTGTATATGCCTAAAACTATTAGCCCCTATATGGTAAGTGATAATTAAGTTTAGGCCTGACTACCTGTTGAACCATATAGGAATGTAGTTAATGATTTCATTCTGCTAAAGATCAAAGGAAGTTCATTTAGATCTTGTGCTCAATCTATCATCTACTTAATTTGTAATTTGTGCCTGTATGCATTGGTAGATTCCAGTGATTAATTTTAAAAATCACTGCATGCTAAGTGGAAAGTAGTTTCTGTATAAAAACCCTATGCTCTGTCACTCAGGGCTCCCCTCTGTCTTCTCTCCTGCATGAGCTGAAGTTAGGAAGGCCCTAAGCTCAACACTAAAGGCTCAATTTAAATTCCAGTTTGGACTCTGGTCTGGCTTCTGCTTGAAAATCCATAACAGAGACAGATAAAGACTGTGTTCTCTTTGATGCAGCAGAACAGTTTCAGGTTAAATGTCCCTAGGCCCCACAACAGAAACAAATGACCTTATTTCCCCCACTTTTTAGGCTGTGGATGAATAACCTGAGAAATTGCTGCCAAAGCAGCCACTTGTACCCATGAGAAGCCAATAGCCACACAAATCCAAATCATCTCAGGAAGTATAGCCCACTTTTTCTCATCTGTTAAAGCCTGTTTACACTACTTATTCACGTTTTTGAAGTCCAGTTATTGAGCTATTTATGTGCTAGCTTCTGTGTCACTGATAATCCTCTCAGTAGCTTGCAACAAACTGTAGCAAAATCTTGGAAAGGTGTGTCCGGGCCGAGCCTGTTAAAGGCCAAGTTAAAGAAGGTTTCACTCTTACAATGGCAGCTATCTTTGTTTGCTCATGTATGTGCAATGCAAAAGTAAGTTAGGTATTTGAGCTAGAAATGCATCCATTGCAATTAAGAAATCTTTGTAATGGCTAAGTTGTGGACTCCACATTTACTGCTGACTGTTTCCTGAAACACTCAAAGAAATTTCCTTTCCACAATAAATGATCTCATGGATTCAGACAACTTTTAACTATTCCTTCCCAATCATTTGGGGCCATAGTCTGTTGAAGCATTTCTACTAAACTCAAGATAAATGAAACAGTAATACCCTAAGTAGCAATAGCATGTTTTGATTCTTTTAAGGTTTTAAAAGGCATGGATTCATAAAGATCTGCAATTTATTCTGGATTATTAGGGACTAGAATTTAGGAACCAGGGCAAAGATGTTGAAAACCCTCTATGGATTCCTCTGCCCACCTGGCTTTTTTCAATGCCAATTGCAAGGGAGATAAAATGACTCTATTTCCCTTGAGGCTGAAGTCCCAGTCTATGACAGAGCAAAATTTCCCTGAGCTGCCAACACCAGGACTTAGGCTTGTGGCTCCTCAAAACCCATTGAGTGTTTCTTTTTTGCCCAGATTGTAATCATAGACACTATGGCGAGTTTAACAAATTTGAGATGCCAGCAACACATATAATGCCAAGACCACTGTGTGCCATAGTCATGAACCCCCCTACCTAGCACCAGGTACACAGGACTATAGCTGGTGGTAAGCACCAACCTTTGACTGGATCATAAAAACTGATAGACAGGTAGCTGGGGAATTCCAGCTGGGTCTACCTAGGAGGGGAGGGCAGGGCCTCCCAGACTCCTGTTTGTGTCCCTCCCCCCAGCAGCTCAGCGCCACTGGGAACCAATACCTCATGATTTAAACTTTTTCCTGCCTCACCTAATTGAGGAAAGCTAGAGGATACAAACCCTATCTGCTGCACCTTTGCTCTCCTTTTCTTGCCTCATATGAGACTTGATTTTAAAACAGTACTCTACTTATGGTAGCACAAATACAAAAACCAAGAACGCAACAAACATTTATATACGTGTGTGTGTGTGTGTGTGTGTGTGTGTGTGTGTGTAAATATTTATGGTCCTTGAAACTCTGTGTTTCCCATTTTTAACTCAACTGAACACTTCACTGTTAGGTTTCTCTCAAGCCTCTGTCTCTCTTTGTGCTCCAGCATCTCTGGCCCTAGTGAGTCCCATCCCCAAGTTTTACACCTAGTGCATCAGCACCAATGCACACCTGTGTGGACTACTGCCTGCTCCAATCAGTCCACTTCCCTCCCTTATGTCCGCTGTTTGGAAGCAATTCCTCTACCCACATTTACCTTGTACAGTACATCCTGTTCCGGCACCAGATTGCTCTCTTGGTCTTACTACGAGTGATTCTACCTGGGAAGACATGGTGACATGAAGGAGAAAGATAGACAAGCAGGCAAAGCTGGGCTAGGAGATCCCTAGTCGGTCTAGTGGGCAAGACTCATGCACAAGCACAATGAAGCCTGTGTTTACTTATAGCTGTTGCAAAGTTAGTAACATGTGACTCAAGGTTGCCTAGTGACTAGTAGCTGACATTAACCAGCCAGTATGCTTACTTATGGCTGAGGTACACTGAGGTCTAGTCCCACATACACAACTTTGATTTTCCAACCTCCAAGGCTCCATATAGCCATTGCTTGAGATGCACAGAGGACTGTCACAGATTTGCAAATTGGCTTCCCTTGGTTTCAGCCTTTTCTGCTAGGTGCAAGCCACATACCTTTCCATACTTAGTACAGATGATCTCTTTGTTCCTTCATGGCTTCTTCGCTCTAGTTATGTCTCCCAGTACACACTCAGTGTCTTGGTCTGCCTTTGCACACGCTTCCGATACTAGCAGGAACATTAACTTCCAAGAGCTCTTGTTACGTCCTTGATCATCCAATCTAAAACTGAACACTCTGTTACCCATCACTATCACCCATTTTCCCTTTAACATATACGTTCACAAGTGCATTTTAATGCATACAATATATTCATAATAGATAAGTGTTTAACTATGTGCTTATTTGATGTAGTATATTGTTTATTTGTATAATCACTATTTTACTTTTTCAATCATTTTTAAAAGAATAGACATAAGATTTAGCCTTTGAAATATAAAAAATGTGAGTGAATTATTAAACTTGCTTTGGGGCTTTTCAGTTTTCTGTTTAACAACGACCTTTCCCTCCATTGGTCATGTACAGATCTAATCTGGTGGTGCAGACCTTAAACCACCTTCCCTGTTAAGATGACTCAGCATAATTCTCCTGCAATTCACTATATTTAGATTTACAACTTATTTCAGAAAATGTATGCATTTTTACTATCGCGATGATGAAAAACAATGCCAACTGTCAGGTGCAGGTGTTTCTTACTGTAGTCTGATTTTTATCTCTCAATTTTAGTCAGCCCTTTTTATTACAACTGGAAGCTTCAGTATACTTGCTTCACATTGTCATTCTGGCTTCCTTTGGGTGAAACACTGGGGTGTATGAATCCATTCGCTTTGCTAAAATTTAGGAAAGTGTAAAGCATGACAAAAGCTTCATTGGTAAAATTGTCTAATTCAACAGCAGAGCCACAGTGGGTGTTTCTCTAATGTGTCCCTGCTGATTATTCAAAGATTAAAAGAATCTAGGAAGTTCTCTTTGGTTGATTCTAAGTCTCTGCCTCGGACTAAACATAAAATAATATTCAATTTGATTTTATCATAAGGCATTTTATACTTAATTCTTTCTTTAAAATTTGAAGATCATTTCACATGATGATAACATTCAATTGGTAAGAGCATTATTTTCTTCACCTTTCATCCTTGCCTAAAGTTGCCAAACACTGAAAACTTTTTCAGTTAATTGTCACAATTATATGGAGTTCTGTGAGCTTAAAATAGGCCATGTGGGAAATAGGAAGAAAGAAAGTCTTAAGTCTAAAAGGAAACTATGACAATAATAACTAGTTCATGCATTAGTTAGCTAGCTAGCTAATTAGTTATTTAGTTAGTCGGGGAAAATATGACTAAACATAATAGTACATTAGGCAGGAAGTATTAAAGTGTTGTGTAAGTTAAGTGGGACATGAGACCAAAAGATAAATTTTAGCTAAGAAACTTCAAAATATTAAATATTAGGAAACATTGACAATGAAAATGATGTTTTCATAAACTCCATACTGTCTCCCTTTTTTCCTGCCTTGAGACAGAGCACGTATAAGAGCTTCAGGAAATCTCCCGGTAGAAATATGGTAAGTGCCTGCCTGGTAACCCATTTTTCAATCCAACTCCTTTTGCTATTAGATCATGAATAAAATCCATGAATGCTGAATGGTTGATAAATATTTTCCTCTACTCTTCCTTCATACCTTTTCATACAGTAAATGATGAATAAATATGTTTAATTCTCATAATGTAACAGAAAGAATTACAGTTTTTTACTGAAAAGCTGTAATTCATCTGTATTTGCCTAAAAATACTTTTAGCATGTTTGTTGTTAAAAGAAATGTTTATGATAACTACAAATAGTTGAGTTATATAATAACAGCTTATAAACAAACCATAGATGTTTGGTTCTCCACTGATATAAGTCATGGAAATGGAACATCCATTTCATAATCTGTCTACTAAGGTCATTTATGGCAAAAGCAGAATTGAGAACTTACGTTTTTCCCTCACTGAAAATCTCTCACTATAAAAAGATGAATAATATGACTCTACCTTCAAAGAGTCATAGTTCAGAGGAATAATAAAGGATACACACAGAGAAACTCAGAACAGAAACGATTTCAAGAGGTAGAGTGCCGAATAAAATCTACAAAGAAAAGGAAGGTTTTGAACACCACTGTGACAGTCTGTGTAGAGAACCATGATTGTGGAGAGAGGTATATATAATATTAGTTTGGTATAAGATATTTTAGTTCAAGCTACCCTTAAAATTTAATGACCAATAGTTGTTTTCATGTTTCACTCTACAGATGCAGAAAAGGAAAAATAGTTAATATGTCAAAGATACATTAATGCACACAGAAAATGCAGATTCAAAAGTAATGGCTGAGCCTTCACAATTATGCCTTTTTAACATATGGATCATTACTGATTATATCTTAGTTGATATGACAATTCCTTTTATGCTCTGTAGCAACATTTGGTTTAGTGTTTTTATTCAAAATGAATAACTCAGCTATCTGACACCTTAATTTGAGGACATCTGCCAGTCTCAGCCAGAACTCATCATTGATTTTTTTTCCATATTGTAATACAGAGAACATAAAGTGAGAAAATGTAAAGGAATCTTTGAGCTAACTTAACCATTTTTATAAATTATGTATTTATTTCAAAAGGAACATGATTTGTCAGCATGGAAAACATATTTTTGAAGCTCTTTTTCTTCTAAATATTGAGCAAACAACGAAGCTTCATACTCAGACATTTGTACAATAAGCTTTTCTCCTCGTTGACTCTGAGCAATTTGTGTCCCTCTTTAGGAAACTGAGGTAAAATCAATTCTCATCTGGCGAAGTTTTGAACACTTTTTTGATTCTGATGCAATGCATGGTTATTTGACCCCAGAATGTATATTTTTATAAATATCACAAGTAACATACTCTGTGATCCTTCCCCAACTTTCAAAATAGTAACAAATTGTTGAAACTAATGAGAACAGTGATTGATCAAAAGTAAATAAAAATTCTCTGCTAAACCAAGATTTAAGAATTTTAATTAACTAATTTAATTAACAACCTCTGACTCCCTTTTCCTTCTTCTTGTTAGATCCCTGCCTTAATCTTCTGATTAAGCTTAATCTGACAGCAATGCATTCCATTTCTCACTTGTATTAGAATTCATGATAATTGTTGCATAATTTATTAAAAATCATTTCATATTTAATAAACACACACAGCGTTCTTTTCTTCTGGCACAATATTTAGGCAATTTTTATGGATCATGAGAGCAGACTCAAACTCTTTCAATTTCTTTCCCAAAACTGATTATATAAGCAGAATAGTTTTTATCCATTCTTTGCCTTTGCAAATATTCTTGCTTGTGTACTAGTGAAGCATATACTGCAATTGTGTCTTAAGAATAACTGGGAGCTTTGCCAGTTGCGGTTACTAGCAGTGAACATACCCATAGAAGGCTGGAATGAGGCCTCCAGCCATGCTTTGCTCTGACACTGACATAAATGTTTCGTGGCTCAAACTTGGGGAAGGCCTTGGCTCGCACATCCTTATTTTTAAATGTGGGCCTGCCAGGTTTTCCGTTGAGATACCTCGGAGCATTCTTATTTAATGTAACTAAGTCTTACTTAACTACGTGTATGAAATAATAAAATTGCTCTATTTGTAGTGAAGATGCAATAAGACTAAGCATGGGAAACACTTAGCCCAGAGGCTACTTCTGCCTCCGCCATCATCCTCACCACCATCACCATTGATACATAATGTCAAACTCCACACTGAAGGCTCTTCAAAGAAGCTTCTCTGAATACTTACTATTTCCTATGATAATGTACTACAATAAAATTGCAAGCATAGCACAAAAATAAATTTCAGTTTTGATAAGGTATTATTTAAATTTCAATTTGCTTTTATGTTTGAAGTTTGTAAGTTTTTCTAAGACATATAATCTTTCAAGGTATTTTTACTAAAATGATTTATGTTTTTGTAAGTATTACATATTCCTAAACTATGAGGGAACCAAAAAATAAAAGATTTTTCCAAGGATATAGCTCCTGCCTTGCAAGCACAAGGTCCTGAGTTCAATTCCTGATTAAAAATAAAAATTATTTTAAAAAAACAGTTGGACGGTATGAGGAAAAATATATTAAATTCTATCTACTTAGAAAAGGATTGGTTTTTTTGGCTTGTTCAGGCTGCAGTAAAGTGATCTATCTAGAAAAATCCAGTTAAAATATATATGTAGGATTACTTGTTCAATTGTAAGAATAAATTATATTTCCATCTTTATGATATAAGTATTCAAGTGCACAAAGGCTAGTAGATAGGTGCGGTCCTATAGAGCTACCACCCACAAACAGGCCTCCAGTCTCCTCTTATACAGTGTATTACAAGCATTTCAAGAGACCAGAGAGAAACCCTGATCTATGAATTTGGTTTACAAATAAGGTAAACAAGGCAAAGGCTATATGAATCATTGAATGTAGCGTTAGTTGCTAGGGAAATCTTTGTCTTCAAAGTGACTGAATATTTAAATGAATATTTAAAAGTCATGCCTCAGTTATGATGTGGAACCCTGAGGCCATTGTAATCTTGCTTCTGTTACTGACTCATCCACAGCTGGCCTAAGCTTTTCACTGTTTTTCCAACCCTTGGAGCACTGACATGCTGAACACCTTCTCAGAGTTAAACTGCCAATGAGATTGGGAGGAAATGCATGTGCTCCCGCAAGAGCTTTGGGGAGAGAGACCTACACCTCACTTTCCTTGCATTTTTTCTAAATGGGTGCTTCCCCAGTCATAACCCCAACCCTATCATCTTGAAAATCACACCTTTTAAAAGTCATCCTGAAACATCCTACAGTAATAAGAATTATTTTTCTTGATTATTTTTATGATGTTTGCATTGGTCAAAATTCAACTGTAGGCACCTGCAAGCAGGCTGAGGGGCTAGTGGTTCGGTCCCCAGGCCTGCTGTACTGACCCCACCCCTGGTGCGCTCTGAGACAGCAATTGAGACTGGCTGTGATGGTGCAGGGCTGTAATTCCAGCTCTTGGCTATAAACAGGAGGATCACCATGAGTCCCATCTAGCAGTGAGAGCCTGAACACCCTGTAGATCCTTGCCTAAACTACAAAAATAAATAAATAAAATAAAATAAAAATAAATAAATAAATAATAATGATTTAAAAAATTCAACCATAGGGCTGGCCAAATAACTCAACTAATTAAAGGGCGTGCTTACACAGATGCAGCTGAGGTTCTATCGCTGGCATGCCATGCGGGCCCCATCCCTGAGGCAGGCTGAGATGGTGATTGACACTGGACTTTACGGCTGGTGCCTGTGAGCCCAGTGCTTGGGAAGCTGAAAACAGGAGGATCACTCTGAGTACAATCTACATAGTGATGATACAGGGAAAAAAAGATGACATCAGATGAATGACCTCCAAAATGATATAGGGAAAAATAATCTCCCAACCTGAAAAGTACCTGGGATGAGTTCATATTTTCTAAAACTGAAGAATAAATTTTAGAAACAAACAGATATGAGAAAAAGGGATTTATTGGGGGAACGAAAGTTCCTTTCAGAGAGAAAGATGGGGTTGGGGGGCTGAGCAGATTGTCCCCAGGAAGCTGTCTCTTCCAGGGACTTTATAGAGGAAAACCATGTGGTGAGGCAGGTCTAGGATGATGGAGAAGACATGGGAACTCACTTAGGTGGGCATGAAGTGGGACAAAACTATGGCTAACCAATGAGATTAAGGCACCATTTTTCAGGTAAAATTGAAAGCAAGTCATGTAGCAAGCTGGCAAGAACACCAAACAAGGTCTCCTCATTTTGGGCTTGGGTTGGTGACTCTTTCAGGCTCTATCAAGGTGATCGATACTTATTTAGCATATCAATCTCTGATACTTCTCCAGGGAAGTATGTGACTATATTTGTTTACTCTTGTCTTGAGATCTGACCCATGGTGAAGGAGTGTCTGTCTATAGTTGAAAAGTCACCTTATCTTCCTTGTGGTACTTGAGGGCCTGGCCATGTCTAATTGCCTATAATATTTCTATCTAATTTAGATACCTACAACAATGAGACCTTGTAGATTCTATACTAAAATACAAAAAACAAATTCAAGTATAGAATTAAGATCATGAATAAAAGCTCTGTAAACAAATTTTTCTCAATTAAAATGAGAATGACATGATTTTATTTGCATTTTAAAGGAACATTTTATTCTTTTTAAATTCTGGATTTTTCTAACTTAAGCAAAAGGAGTAAGCCTGCTCTTGAGTGTGTGAAACTTTGTCACCTAGCAGTGGCAGGGTATAGCTACATGAACTACATTAATAGGAAATATTCCAGCACAAATATGAAAAATGGAAAATCACGATTTTTTCAGTGATAAATAATTCTTTCTTCTTCATAGTTTTTCATGTATGTATTCTTGAGACCAATGTCTAATTTATTATTATTATTATATTATTATTATTATTATTATTATTATTATTATTATTATTATTATTATTATTATTGTACCAGGAATCAAAGTTATGACCTGGTACTGACCAGGTTGTCAATATGCTGCTGGACTATGTCCCTGGGGTCCCCAATGCCTTATTTATTTATTTATTTATTTATTCATTCATTCATTCATTCATTCATTTATTTGTTATGTATTTAGTACAGGATCTCACGACTCAGAATGGATTCATAGTGATTCTCCTGTTTTTAGGCTCCCAAGCACTGGGATTACAGACACGTCACCATGCCCAGTCTCAGTTGCTGTTTTAGTGAGCCCTGGGAGCAAGGTCAGCACAGCACCATGGGATCTGATTAAGTAGGTGCTTTAGTCTGCTGAACTATCTGGCTAGCCCCCCCCCCCCAATGTTTTCATTTAACTTATGAAGAATATGTGAGATTTGAAAAAATCTTACAAATATTTTGCAAGGCTCTCAACATGCCTAAAAATGGTAACATTCCATTTTTTAAGACTACCTTTGTAAATGTAAAAGCTAAGTGGACTTATTATGGCCTGACCTCTATTAGATGCCTGACAGAGCCTACGGAAGAAAATCCTAAATGCATCTACCAAACATTCTTCTTTTGCAGAAGGTCTCATACTGAGATAAAGGTATACAAAGAGATTAGCACCTACGTACTTTCGACTTTGTTAGATTATCTCTGTCAAATAGGAAAACACTCCCCAGTTGCTTTTACCCAGCAGGAAGGTAAATGTTTACACCTATGTGAATTAAGGAAAGGGTAGTTGAAGAGGATAGGAGTGACTGTGGAAACCCAAATCAGATACGTGGAGTCAGTTTACACCCCATGTAACAAAGAATGAAATCTCCTGAGAATATGTGAAATCAGGATACGGTTTGCGGTCATCATTGGTCTTGGCTCAGAACTTGACACAACACAGATCTCTGTTATTAGGCTTCAGATATCTCAGGAGGACCTGGCAGACTTAGAGATTTTTTTTAACATTCCCACACTACTAGCATATCAACATGAAGCATAAATAAAATTACAGATGCATCAGTGAGACTTGGATAAAAGGGAATATTTCATCAATTCTGTACATTATTTTCTAGGCCATGTTAAAAGAACGCAAGGGTATATCTGCTGCTGGATTGATGATTGATTTTGCGTTTAGGACAGAGGATACAAGGGCTATCGAGTCTCACTGCATAGATTAGACTTGTAGTAATTCTCCTATTTCCAGCCTCCCAAAGTGGGGCATAACAGGCTCCTGCCACCACAGCCAGTCTCAGTATGCCCTGGAGGGCAGGGCCAGCACAGAACACGGGGACTCCAACCCCAGCCTCTGCACTTCTGCTGGATTTAAAGGCGAACAAGAGGCCAAAGAGACTTTCGCATGTTTTCTATATTTTTATTTTTTAGCACATGTTTGGAGCACATAATGTTTACATTTCTTGTAGAGAATTGATGAATGAAAACATCACATCTAAATTATCTTTTCAATGTTTTGTTTTTTCTCCACTCACTTCTTCCCCCCATCTCTTGATCCCTTTCCCATTTGAAAAATACCTATTTCTTTCTAACCTACAATTTTATTTTGTTTTGTTTTCCACTTTATTTACAATTTGGGTTTCTCTTATAAGGTAAAGGAAGTGATAGGTAATCGTGCTTGTCTGACTTACCTCAGTCAACACCATGGTCTCAAGATGCCCCCATTCACTTCCAAATGACTCGAGCTTATCTTTATGGCAGAGCTGTGTGTGTCTGTGGATACATGGAGTGACACAGCTTCTTTCTTTATAAATCTGTTGATAGAATACGGGCCACTTCCATAATTTAACTATTAGATTGTGTCAGTATAAACACGGATGTGCATGGATTACTCTCATGTACTTATCGCTTTCAGGAAGATGATTCAAAGATGAGTTTGTAGATTACCTTTTTGAAGAGTCTCCAAAGATTTCCAGAATGGTTACACAAATTTGCAGTCCCTTACTAATGTGCAGAGTTCACTTTATACTGCCTCCTCAATAGTGTTTGTTGTTGGATGATTTCTTGATGATAGGTATTCTTTTTGAGTGAGATAAAAACTTGGTATTGTTTTATTTCGCATTTTTAATGACGAGATCTTGAGACTTTGTTCATGTGCTTATTGACCCCCTGTGCTTCTGATCTGTGATCCTTTTGCGTTATATTATTTGGAGCTATGGAAGAATAGGGACAGGGCACAGCAATGGAGACTAGAGCTTGGGCTTAGGAACACCACATTTCTAATGTAACTTGTAGGTGTTCAATTACCTGTCTAAAGTCACCAGTGGCTCTTCCTTCATCAGGGTACAAACCAAAGTTCTGTTATAAATCTAAGAGGTTCCCCAAAGCAAGACACCCATTATCGCTCTCTGCTCACTTACCAATGCCTATCTCTTTCTCAGTCTTTCCCAGACACATTTGCTAACTTGCTCTTTCGTAGAGAACACAGACATGATTCCACTTCACAACTTTGTCTACCCGGTCCTTTCAGTTCCATCAAGAATAACTCTGAATGTCAATTTCTTAGTGATGAGTATCTAACAATAAGCTCAACATTTGTTGGTTTCCTTGCTCTGTGAGTGCATCTCCGTGGGCGTGATCAGCTATTACTGCATAATGTACACATGTTACATTAGCTATGTTAGATGCTGATTTCCCCAGCTAGATATAATCTCTGAGTGAACAAGGATTCTGTGATTTTTATTCATGGTTACATCTGGTGAATGAATGAGTGATTGCAAGTAGCATGACTGATGCCAAGGAAAACCAGGATTGCTTGATACTCTCAGAAGCACAGCATCTGTCTGTCACATTGCGTCATACTCCTGCCAGATGCAGCCAGTTCATGGACTAGTAAGGATCATGCTCCAACATAAATGCCTTCTTAAATATTTTCCCAGAATGTTACCCCAAAACCCTTACTACTTTTGGCATCTGTCTGATCCTTTACTTCATGTCTCTCATGGTTTGTGTCTGGTTGTCCCCATAAAGCCTCATGCAGCCATGGGCTGGACTTCTAGCCTTTGGGATTAATTTATGATCCAGCGCTGCCATAATGGGTGAGAGTGCTACACTCACCTGAATGCAACCTAAGGAGACAGACTTGCTCTCGGCAGACATTATTGCTGCTGCCCTTCCCATCTGTTCTTGCTGTTTTGCTTTTTTATGCCACCAGAAACTGCTACCCTCTTCCATGTGCTGCTCTGCCTTGGAGTTCCCTGAGTACGAACTGAAGCCGCCACAAACTGTGGGCTAAATAAACCTTTCCTTCCTTCCTCTCGGTTGTCAGGTATTTTGTCTCAGCAAGGAGAGAAGAGTAACAGAAACGATATGTAAGGGCTGAATCTTGGTTTCTGGCCACTCAGGTGGAGGATTGCTTTAGTTTATATTTATACTTCTCTTTCCTGAAAATCTCTACATTCCATGCATGTGGAATCACCTCTGTCATGTTTCCCAAGAAAGAAGGAGCAGCCAGCAACCTGTTTCGCATTTGTTTCCTAACATTATGCATCACTTGGGGCAACAAGCTTCCATGCTTATAGCCATGTCTGCAACGTTTTGTTTTGTTTTGTTAAATCCTAGATACATCATGCAGAACATGAGGATGAGAAGCTCTTCTCTCCACGACCTCTATTTTATCGTCCTACTTTCCTTTTGTTCTTCAGTCCATTTCCTCTTTGTAGCTGTGTTGCTCGCCTTGCATTTGATTTGTTTTTTCTTGCCTTGCCTTGCAGTGCAGTGCAGTGTGGGCCTGCTTCTTACGCTTTCCCTCTCTGCCTGTGAGTTCCAGCCATGCACGCAGGCAGGGGAAGCATCAGGAAGGTTCAGTGGTGAGCGAGTGGGGGCAACAGGCATGGCGACACTGGGAAGAGGCTGGGACCCAGGGCCCACTGAGCTGCCCTGCTCAGCTGCGCAGCAGTAGCAACGAGCGAAGAGGAGCAGCCAGCTATGAATTCTTCATTATATTGAGATTTTAATTTTAAGGATAAGAAAGAGTAACTTTAATTCATAATATCATCACTCATAAATGATGTTAAGACTTGGAGAAAATTTTACTCCTAAGTTTTTATTAGGTACCGACCCAGTCTGCCTTTCCGGAATACATCAAACTTTGAGGTCCGCCAAGCATCAGCCGTGATTCGGGTCTCCTTAAAATCACGCCTTTCGGGGATATTCTCCCCTCAATCAGAGAGAAAAGCAGATGCTTGCTTTTCATCAATCAAATCTGGCAAATGAATGTAATGAGTCGTCACTCCTATGCTTCTGTTCTTCCGCAAGACTCTGGTTTGGGTGCAGACTTGCTCCACAGTACCTCCTCGCCGGGTGATGATGGAAACTCCAGCACAGGAGCAGCGAAGATGGCTAGCAAGGCCCCTGCTGCGGCAACTGCGGGGTTTCCAGCAGGCGAGGGTGACCTCAGGTCTCTAGTCAGACAGGACCAGCGATGCTCAGTCCATCCTTAGGAAGGAATGAACTCTTTGAAAACCCCAAATAAGTTTCCTTAGTCAGGCCTCCAGATGAGAATGTAGTCCCAGTTTACACCGACACACCCACACCTTTAGAAAATAAAAGTCAAGACTAGACTTATAATGATCCTCCTGTTTTCAGCCTCCCAAGTGCTGGGATTACAGGTGTGCGCCACCATGCCTGGTTTTAGTCACCAGCTCAGCACACGGGGCTGGCATGACAAGTCCCTGTGTCTGCCTAAGCAAGTGCTTTAATCTGGTGAGCTATATGGCTCTGCGCTATCTGTAAATTAAACTTCTGATAATCTGTACACAAAAACCAAGGCCCAACTCCTTCTCTAAAACTGTCATATTGACAGTCCTTCAAAGACCTTGATTTCTAACAGATCAAAGCATTTGATCAGACTATTTTCATGATCCACAGACATGAGAACTGCCAATACCTAGAGGAAGAAATGCAGCCTTTGTGACTCTACCTGAAAATTAGACTGGTTCTGAGGCTAGGGACAGGTGTAGCTCAGCAGTCTAAGGGCCTCCTTGGCAAGCGCAAAGACCAGAGTTTGATCTCAAATATGGCATGATGTGTAGGCCTCAAAACTAGGCATGGTGTCACATGCCTATACTCCCAGCACTGAGTAGGCTGAGACAGGAGGATCGCTATGAGTCTAAACTAGGTAGTGAGTCACTATATCCGATTAATAACAATAAATACAAGAAAATTAAACTCATCAGTTAGATTTTAGTTATGCAGAAGAAAATAGAAAATGCCTGAAAAGTCTGGTAGAATTTTGGAAGGAGAGTGAATTAGAAGCTTTACATATTTAATTGTGACTATCATAATTTTGCATATTAGAAAGTAATTAATATTTAATGTATTATAGGGTATATTCAAAAATATTTTCATTTATCCTCATACTGTGATTACAACACTAAATAGATTTTAAAAATTCTTGATCTGTGTATTTATTATATTAAACATTCTTTTGTTGGGGCTGGGGAGATAGCTCCGAGGCATAAGTGCCTGCTGGGCAAGTGCAAGGTCTTGAGTTCGAACCCTGGTCCCACACAAAATAAAATAAAATAAAATAAACATTCTTTTGTGAGACCTTTTCAAATTGGAATTATTGAGACCCAAACCGCACCACTAGGAGCCAAGCCCGTGCGCCCGCCGCGGGTAAGCCCCCAGCGACCCTCTGCCCCGCCTCTGCGTTCCCACGACTAACTTCCTCTTCCAGCCCAGACCCAAACCGCACCGCTGGGAGCCAAGCCCACGTGCTGGCTGGGTCAAGATCCCTGGCCCGCCTTCCCCTTCCCCGCTCCCCCCCCCCCTTCTTTTTTTTTTTTAACCCCTCCAGCCCAAGCTCCAGCACTGAACCCATCAAATATCTCCTTTGGCAACCGATCTGGTCCACGAGCCCACAAGGACTACTCAATCGCAAAGCTCCACCTCCACCTACAGACCACATCCGCCGGGATTCACACCAGCTAGCAGCCAGAGCCCCAATATAGAGTCAGGAACCTCTGTAGAGGAAGCAGCTTGGAGTCTCCAGACCAAACGCCCATAGACACAGCATAACACCACCAAAGAGCAGAGGTCGCTTCCATACAAAATGATAACAACAAGGAGTAGGAAGCAATCTCAGGACCCGTGCCCACCCAAAACAAATACAGAAGACACTATCATGGAAGAAAATGAGAATTATACAAATGAAACCTCTGAATTGGTAGCATCTGAGGCAGACACACAAGTGCAGAAACTTATAGAGCAACTGAGATCACAGATAACATCTGAAGTAAAAAAAGAAATACATGAAGTGGAAAAACGGCTGGAGAAATGTATAGAGGACATCAGAGCAGAAATAATAGCTAAGGTTGACAATGACATGCCTAAATCAATGGCATCCCAAGTAGGGGAACAACTACACAAAAGTAGAAAGGAGAACAGAACAGAAATAATCTCTGTATAAGAGAGAGAAAGGATAACCATAATGACAGACTTCAATACTATTAAAGAAGACATCGATAAAAAATTAGAGGAGAATAGAAAAATGATGGACTCCCTGACGGAGCAATATAGGAAAGACATAGATTGGATAAAACAGTTTCAAAGAGATATAAAAGAAAATAAAACCTCGATCACAAGTTGGCAGAGCTGAGTGAACGAAAATGAAGATAGAGATTCGAACCTTGAAGACACAGTTGCAGACAGTGAAAGAGTAAGAAAGGATTTTTAAAAACAACCAGAACACAGGAAAAAATAAATCAACATCTGCAAGACGATGCAAAAATGAACAACGTGAGATTAATGGGAATCAATGAGAAAGAAGGAGTCAATACAAATGATATAAAAAGAATATGGGCAGAAGTAATAGCAAAAAACTTCCCAAATATGAGTAAACAATCAGACATTCAGGTAACTGAAGCCTACAGAACCCCAAATAACATCAACCCAACTAAAAACACACCAAGACATATAATAGTCAAGATACCAGAAATCCAGCTGAAGAATAATATACTAAAAGCTGCTAGAGAAAAGAAACAGATCACATTTAAAGGAAAACCCATCAGAATAACAGCAGATTTCTCTTCACAAA
>PVJA010016176.1:0-43823 GCA_004027025.1 Myocastor coypus
CGGTTCACAGTTGCTCTTTCTGCTAGAAGTCAGCCACTCTGTTTTGCTATAAACTGTGATATCGGTGGGACTTAAGTCACCTCACTCTGGGAAGAAAGTCCTTTCTTGGGGGAACAAGCAAATAAAACAGGTATGGACAGAATATTAACTACCTCTTTTAAAAATCAACGTTGGGCTTAGAAGCGTAGCTCAGCAGTATGCTACTTGCCTGGCACGCACAAGGTGCCGGGTTCAGCACACACACACACACACACACACACACACACACACACACACGCACACAGGTACACAATCTAGGATGGTCCCTGTGCCCACTCTGTTATCCCTTGTCCTTCTAGGCAAAGCTATGCTGGTTTTGTCCACATCACCTCTATCCCTCTGTTCCCCTCCAAGCAGAAAAGCCACCAGCCCTAGATGAGCAAAAGAAGCTGTTTCCAGGATGCCATGGTGTTGGAATAACGAGAAATCAGAAATCCAAATAACACCAGGAGGAGAAGAGAAGCAGGTTTCGGTTGGCACTGCCACCTCATCCACAACAGCTCTTCCCCCTCCCACAGCACAGCCCTGGAGCCCCCAAGTCGCCTCCACACAGGACGCCACGCAGGTGCTGGGACACCCGCACAGTGCGGAGTGAGGATCCCACTGGCCACCTGGGCTCCCTTCCCACGCAATCCTGCCACAGAACCTGCTGAGGAGAGGGGATGAGGGCAGCCTCCAGCGCTCCTCGCACTCCCATTCATCTGTGATTTCTGTAATGCTTATTTAAGGCAGTGAGAAACACACCAGAACTCACACGTGTGAGCTGTCTTCCCTGTTGCCCCCGTGGGACTCAGATTGGGACAAGATCTGGAAGTCAGGGGAACCCCTCCAAGGTCCCCCTGCAGCAGATGCAATGCCTGCCCACACCAGCACTCCTTTCCTACCCTCTAACAACCCCAAGTGCATGTGATGGGGGTTGGGTACAGACTCAACATGTAGCCCTGAACCCCAGCAAGTGGGAGCAGATGGTGACAGGGTGGCTTCGTTCACCAGAAGGGCCAGGGGCAGGTCTCTCTGTCCAGAGCAGCATGGTCCAACAGGCAGCCACCAGCCCATTGCAGAATACACACAGGACTTCAAAGGTGTGGTTCTAATACAATGAACAGTTTTCATTGTGCTGATTCTTTGTCTAAATAACATTTTAAATATGCTGAGCTAGGGCCGGGCGGGATGGCTCAGTGGTCTAAAGAGCCTGCTTGGGAAAGCTTGGGCGGCTTCAGGGACCTCAGTTCGATCCCTGGCACCACATGCTGTGCCAGCCCTGCCCTCGGGGCGGGCTAAGCTGGCCATAAAAAAATGAGTGAATAAGCAAACAAAAGTTCTGAAACAAGAAAAAATAAATAAATAAATGTGCTGAGCTAAATAAATACATATTTAGTATTAATTCCACTTGTTTCTGCTTAACTCTTCAGTATGGCTACTGGAAAACTGGATGATACCTAAGTGGCTTGCTCTGTATTTCAACTGGACAGCCAGGGCCTAGATTCTCTGCCAGTTTTTCAACTTCAGACCCAGGGAGGAGAAAATGTTCTTGGATGTGACAGAGATTTTTCTTCACCATCCTCAACATCAAGCAACCCAAAGTGACGATGCACTGAACTCCTAGGTGATACTTCTAATTGGCTCCATAATCTTAACATCTAGATTGTATCAGATAAATTAAGAAAACAAAAAGGCAGGGTCAGGTGCACAACAAAACTGGACCAGCTCAGGAGTGGAATAGCCCTTCTACAACATTAACAGCTGCCTCTGAGCCCCACGCACGCTTGTAAAAATACAATGAGAAGTTGTTTATCATGGTTTAATAGGAGGATTACCGGAGACCCAAGGCCTTTACTCCAGCTTGATTTTGTACTATCTAGAGCACAGCAGCCCTTTTAAGTACCCTTCCCCTATAGTCTCAGTCTCTCTCTCTCTCTCTCTCTCTCTCTCTCTCTCTCTCTCTCTCTCTCTCTCTCTCTGTCACACACACACGCACACTCACACAGTGGAGGGTGGAGGGAGGCACAGACATCACAGACGAGGCCCCTTTCCTATTAGAAAGTGCCTATTCTACCACCAGGGATCACAGGGCAGTCTCATTTCTCTATGTAAATGAACTTTGTAGCCACCTCCTCAAAGAAGAAAAGCTGCACAGATGCGTAGGGCCCATCCTGGGGCACACAATTACAGCCATTTGCATTCCTCCAGCAGCAGGATTAGCACAGGAATGTGCTCTGCAGCTTTGTGGGGGGAAGAAAGAGTTGAAGAGATGAAGGGGTGGGGGAATCCACCCTGGTCGGTCCACCCCAAGCTGTAGGCGACACTTCCACCTGGAGAGCCAGAAAGTGGAAATGACTCCTGCCTGGCCTTTATAAAGAGGAAGAGGTTGAAAGTGGGAGAGAGCAAAGATTGGAGGAGAGGGGAGAGGAGGGAAAGGAGAGGACAAGAGGCGAGGAGGGAGGAGGAGGAGGGGGCCAGTGTATCAGAACTGCCCCTCCTCGAGCTCGGATCCCCTCCAGCCCAGCCCTTCAGAGGTCGGTCGCTAAGAGAAACCAACTTCTCTCCTTGGGTTAATCAAAACCAAATTACTCAGGAATGTGGCAGGACAGGTCTGAGCTTCCAGGTCCCTTTGTCTTAGAGGCTTTAAAATGAAAAAGTATTAAAGGAAAAAAAAAAAAAAAAAAGCAGATGGCAGTGGCTTACAGAATGGTGTGAAGGGCCTAAAATAGCCTATGGCCACATCCTCCATTCTCAAATATATAAATAAACACAAACTTTCTGCTCCAATCTATCCACAAAGAAGCTCTTTCTACAGATTAAGCCCTAAAATCAGAAGAACTTTCACGTGACCCTATTGTCTTGCAGGTAAAAGACCACTCCCCCCCCCCATAAACTACAAAGAAAAAGCAATGTAAGGCTTAAGTCGCACACCTCAGTGGCACTTCCAAAGTTCGAGCAAGCTCAAAATCATTCTTTCTCCCAAAGTGAAGTCTAAGAGTGTATTTAGAGTGTAAGGTTCCTTCTAGATATACTGGGATAAGGAGATGATGACCCAGCTGGTACTCAAAGGCAATAATGAAATTCCACTCTGACTTGGTAAATTCTGGACCTCTCCTACTTAGAAGGCAGGCAGGCAGCTTCTTCTAGAATGACAGTGTAGGTCTGAAACACCACCCACCGCTCATCTCTTATCTAGGAAAAAACTAGGAACCTGCCCCCAAAGCTGTGCCATATGGGTGTGCTGGCCTGGGGGCCATGACGTTTTGGGATGTGAAGGGGCCACAGAAAAAGACACCCCAGGCTCAGAGCTGGCAGGCTTATGGTACTGTTCAGATGAGGGACCTACACTCCAGCTCCTGGCAGCTCTGGAGTACAGAACCCCAGTGCATCTTATTAGAAACTGTAAAGACCAACACGCCCTAGGGCCCCACAGCAGAAATACGAACAGTTCTTTGTGTATTACAAAATGCTGTTATGCTCCACTAACAAAACCTGATCAAAACCCCCCACTGTACCCCCTGCTCCTGAAAAGATAAAATAAACAACAGAGTACTACCAGTTAAGCTACAGAGCCTGGACTCCAAAGATAAAGTGAGGCCAGTACCCAGCAGTGACTACCAGCTGGCCATAAATTGTAACTGGCCTCAGGCATGCGGTTATCTGGGAGGCTGCACTAAAGTAACTTTTAAAATACTCTGCACCTTATCTGCAGGCCCAGTCAAACATACACACACACACACACACACACACACACACACACACACACACACCTTCCTCTTAGATCTCAACCATCAGTATTCCATTTAGATTTTTCCAAAACAAGGTCATCCCAGTAGGCCCTTCCCCTATGTCCCGTCACAGCTGTGGACTTTTACCCCCTTGTCCAACAAGAGACCTTGTACACAAAATTAACCTGACCCATCAGTCTGCACGGTATGAGTGTCTGGAGAACCTTCCAGGCTGGGCCCAGGGTGCTGGCCAGAGGGCCTCCCCCACAGAGGTAGAGGAGCTTCCCAGAGATTAGAGCCCCAGCTCCCTGGGCCTCGGCCCCAGGCCACAGCTGTGCAGCCAAGGCCCTACAGTTGAGAGAATAGACACTTAAGAAAAACAGAGAGGGAGAGAAACTTCTGTAGAAAACGGACTGCATGCTAGAAAGGACCAGGGTCATCCCAGAGGAGACATGGCCCATGTGGAGCCACCGCCCCCAATGGGAGCTGAGTGGTCAGGGTTGAGAGAATAACAGCACAGTAAAACTAGGCATAAAATCTGGGGGGGGGGGGTTGTTGTTTTGTTTTGTTTTTTAAACTTTTAAATGAGTATCTACCAGCAAACTTCCACATGGGGCTTACACTTGCAGGACTGCAGGCTAGGCCAGGAAAGGTTACCACATCCCAAACACTGGCCCACTGTGGGGTACTCTGAAAGGAAGCGCTGATCTTTATTCCCTAAGAAGACCACCACAAAACGAAGCAAACTGTAACATCTGATTATCAGACGGATCAAATCAGAAACTCGGAGGTTGCTCAACTCACACTGAGACTCACGCTGCAGAGAGGAGAGCTACCGTGAAGGAGGGGCTGGGAACCTGTCATCTTTCCATCCAGGGGAAACAGGTGCAGCCTTGACCCCAGCGGTTCTCAGCCAGGCAAGTCCAGCTCCCCAGGCAGCTCCTAGAGGCAGTTCTGATTCTCATGGAGGGGAGATTAGCTGGCATCAAGAGGAGGAGCCAGGAACACCACACTGGCACACTCCCTAGACAGAGGATTACCCACCCCCATAACTGTCCATACAACCAGGAAGCTAGGTCTGAGATCCGCTCAGATTTTCAGGATAGCGCAGGAGGGAACAGCCTCTGGGGGCTCAAAACTGATAATAAATTTTAGTGGCTTACACATTGCAAAGAGATCATATTAATTTAAAAATTTTAACTACTTTCTCCAAAGCCTAGGGAGCTCAGTGTGAAGGATCAATATGTCCAGACAGCTGTTTCTCACAGCAGCTGGCAAAAATGGGGTTCAAAGCTCAGAGCACAGGATCTGGGCACATATACAAGTGCCAGGCACCTCTCTTACTGGGCTGGAACTGGCCAGCCACTGTCACACTCAGTTCGCCCAATGTCTGCCCAGCCAGTGAGGCTCAAGCTCCTGTGTCAGTCAAATAACTGAGCAAGGCAGGAGCTGTGGCCAGGCCTACTGGTATGAGAAGGGTACAACTGATGGAGTAGGCAGACTGGGAGAGCAGAGCACAGGCCAGAAAGAGAACAGGCCAGGCCAACTGGGAGACAATGCAGGAGGGGGCAGGAGGAGGCACATGATAATTAACTCAGCAAGTTGATAGTATTTGCATATAAATGCTTCCACAAATCACTACAAACAAGCCAGGACAAGTCAGGCCTATTAGCATATACAAGCCAGGCTGGGAAGTCCTCTCTAGGTGGGTCATTGAGTGGGCTGCTCACTCAGAAGGCCGCCAGCCAGCTTAGGGGTGGGTGAAGGGCACATCAGAAGGGCTGGGGACACTGTACCTAGTGCAGACCCTTGTACCCCTGAATAGCTGCAAGACGTCCAAAAAGGCTGACTTTATTCCTAGCCCAGAGGGGGAAAGCGGAAGAAATGCTGGACGTTTGCACTGATTTCTAACAGGCTGATGGGCAATGAAAGGTAGCCGTCTCTCATCAAGAAGCACACAGGAAAGAGATGCAGGATGAGCAGTAACTGTGGAGAGGCCCATGGAGCTCTGTTTTCAATTCACTGCATTTCATCCTACAGATAGAAAGTACATAGCATGCCCATTTTACAGATGAAATAGATGAGGCTCAGAGATATTAAGGGACTGATCCAAAGTCACACAGTTTAGGCTCCACCACGCTGCATCTCACCCTGATGGCCCAATAAGGTGGGCCTTCTAAGCAATGACCTGGTTTGATTCACCTCTGTTGCTCCCACAAAACTAAGCATGAATACCCACCGAGTCCCTATTTTAAGGGATAACTCAAACGGCCGTCCATTCCTGAGCTAGGGCCTCCCATGAGGCAAACCACATCCCCTCACTCTACCTGAGCCACTTTGGGGGAGCTTGCACTAGGACTTCCTGTCACCCAGTTTCTTCACTGTCTGGACAATGCTTAAACTCCCACAGCAAGCACAAAACAAACTGATGATCTTTCCCTAAATGGTGTGAAAGTCCAGTGCTTTACACCAGAAACCTGTTGAAGAAACTTGGAGAGGAACTTCCTCTCTGAAAAAGGTCTGAGGCAGCCAAGGAGGGAGGGAGGGAGGGAGGGAGGGAGGAAGGCAGGGAAGGAGGGAGGGAGGGAGAGTCACCCTATCATTTTCACTTCTACTGTCTTTACCTGGAACTACCCTTTCAAAGTGAGCAGGATACCATCTTAGACAACCTGGGCCCAGGAAACGCATGCCCTAACAGTCAGGTGTCCAGACTAAAGGTCTTCATGAATGCCTGTCCCCTGGCAATGACCGTATAAATAAAACAAAGTGATACCACCGGAGAACCTGGCAGAACAGAGACTGCAGGTAAGAGCTACTGCCTGAGGAGTGACATCAGTGGCCTAACACATACGCTGCAGCCCACGGGCCTCTCCCTCGAGTGTCCAGAAGTTGACTTGATGCTTTAACAAGGATGCAGATATTCCACAGAGACATGGTAGAGCTGTTACAAGGAAAGCAAAAACCACTCCCCCAACCAGCCAAATGTACATTAAGAACCAAGGCCCAGAGCCAAAGAGCATTTTAGGAAGCAGCGCCTGTCATGGTGGAAGAGGCTTGCATTGTTTCTTGAGCAGTTAAGAAAAATTGTTTAAAAAAAAGTTGCTGAGAAGCAGAAAACAGCCCCTGCATGTTCTTTAGCATACTGCCACTGGACAAAGTTGTCAGGAAACACGAAGAGGTCCAAAATAGGCCTCTCAGAGACCGTAAGTGTGGGAAGCAAAGAAGTTCATGTCTACCCATACATACTTTTTTATAGACTTCCGGAAGCATATACTCTTTTTAAAAAGAGCCTCTTAAGACAGCCAAAAGAGACTTCTGTATTTGAACAGGCATTTACAGGACTTTGGGGGGGGGGTCTTCAAAGCTGAACTCATCCTGAATGAAGCCCCGCACACTCCAACCCTTCTCTGATCAGGCTGCAGCTCAAGTGAGAAGACACGCGTGCACTCTGGGCTGAACACTAAAAATGCAGACCACCTGATGGACATGCACGGGGACAGGTTATCAAAATCCAGCTCAGCCAAGACTCTGAATATGTCACGTTCCTGGACAAAGTCAGGGACAACCAAGAAACCTGAGTGAAACTCTTCTGCCTACCTTGATGTTCAGCCCTTCTTACCAATTAAGGAGCCCCACTGCCCCTTTCCAACCTCCTACACACCCCAGCCCCACCCAATGGTGCTCAGCCCTACTCTTTTTTTTTTTTAGAATTTTTATTGTATTTTTCTTGTTTCAGAACTTTTGTTTGTTTGTTTTTAGGGCTGGCTCAGCCAGCCCTGAGAGCAGGGCTGGCGCAGCATGTGGTGCCGGGGATCTAACCGTGGTCCCTGCAACTGCCTAAGCTTTCCTAAGCAGGCACTTTAGACCACTGAGCCATCCTGCCCGGCCCTCAGCCCTACTCTTTAACACTCTCCTCTCCAATACACAAAAAGCCGGAGGTCTAAGCAATCACCAACTGAGGCCTCCACAAGGATGGGGGCAGGGGCTCACTCCCAGATCAAAGGTTTGTGGTCAAAATCACTTTCAGGACAATGCATGAAATCTGCCTCCGATGAAAATTCCACTGTCCTTTCACTGGGCCCCACGGAGCCAGTTGTCCCAGTTCCAGTTGGAGTCTCCTTGATGATGGAAGATATTCCATACATTCCTTAACTATTGCCCCCAAAAGCCTATGTGAGATTACAGTCAAGAGAATCCTTTAAGGGAGGACTCAGGGCTTCAGTCCCAAATCAGCAGCAGGGAAAAAGGGTAGGGGTGGGAAGGTAGTACGGGCTTGGTTCACTTCCAGCTGCTCTTGCCTGGAAGCTTTACCCCTGACTCCAGGGAGAAGGGAAGAGGAAAATCAGAGGCAAAATTCAAGGAGTGGGCAGCAGAGCCACCAAGGCCCTCCACAGGGCAGAGGCCAGCCAAGGCAAGGCCCCTCTGGAGGGGCAATATCACCACCTCCACCCCACTGATCCTCTGGTGATGAGGCAGCCTGCCAACCCTCTGTCCTTAAAGCAGCAGGGCCAGCCCAGAAAGCAGATGAAGCCCTCACAGGTTACTAAAAAGAAGGCCCTGGGGGCCCGGCGGGATGGCTCAGTGGTCTAGAGCGCCTGCTTGGGAAAGCTTGGGCGGCTTCAGGGACCACGGTTCGATCCCTGGCACCACATGCTGCGCCAGCCCTGCCCTCCAGGCGGGCTGAGCTGGCCATAAAAATGAGTGAATAGGGGCCTGGTGGGATGGCTCAGTGGTCTAAAGCGCCAGCTTGGGAAAGCTTGGGCGGCTTCAGGGATCGTGGTTCAATCCCCGGCACCACATGCTGTGCCAGCCCTGCCCTCTGGGCAGGCTGAGCCGGCCACAAAAATGAGTGAATAAACAAACAAAGGTTCTGAAACAAGAAAAAAATAAATAAATAAAATTTTTAAAAAATCTTTAAAAAAAATGAGTGAATAAACAAATAAAGGTTCTGAAATAAGAAAAAATTTTAAAAAAAATTAAAAAAATAAAAAGAAGGCCCTGACTGGATTTTAAAACTAACAAAATAAGTCTGGACATGGTGGTGCACGCCTGTATTCCCGGTACTTGGGAGGCCGAGGCAGGAGGATCACTGCAAATTCGAGACCAGCCTGAGCTACAAAAGTGAGATGAAGGCCAGCCTGAACTGCACAGCAAGACCTTGCCTCAAAAAAAAAAAAAAAAAAAAAAAACTAACAAAATAGCAGGCCTGCACTGAAATAATGAAACTGACCACCTCCTAAACTTTCTGTTACCTTTCCTATTTTTATTTCCAAGCTTTTCTTTGCAAAAAGGAAGAAACATTAGCAATTAAGGGTAAAAAAAAGGCAGGGGCATCAAAGAAAAAAATCACCTTTAAGTGTTACAAGCAGGGCAACTTTCTTAGGCAAAGAACTCTCTAGAAACACACTTGTCACTGCTAGGCCTTGTCCTCCCCACACTGTCCACTGACCTAGTGAATGAAAATCAGACAGGGGAAAAAAAAAAAAGTCTCCGCATGTCACTGCTTCTGAAGCAGTCACACAATACTGCTGTCAATCGGAGCTAAGCTTGGCTTGCCCTCTGTCCCTAGTCCCCTGTCCACAGAGGAGTCATTTACCATATTAGCTGAAAGGGGTGGGGGAGAAAGCCTTCTAACATCTGATTGTCACTTCCCACAAGCTCAAAGAGAACAGTGTGGCAGCCAACTTTAAATCATACAGAAAACAAATCTGACAGTTGTTGATTTGGTGTTTCTCCTTAATCTGGATTTTGAAAGCAGCCAGCTCACCAAGGAGCCAAGATTTCTGCCTGGGTCTCTCCCCTGGGTCAAAGTGATGAAACTTTAACTTCTGTTCTGTAGGTTTCCCAACTTGAGTGACCTAAGGATGCAGGACACTGTGTCTGGGACACCAACGAGCACCTTTAGGATCTGCGAGTCACTCTTGCAAAGGAATTCTCTCACCTGGGCTTCTATTAAAACTGGTTTCCCATTTCCCGAGCCATCATTTGTCTAACTTGGGCAGAGCATGATGATTCTGATCTGTGCTGAGATTTCTAACAATAACCATGACAACCAAGGTTTCATCCCAAACCATTTGGATAACCTAGGAAGTGCACAGTAATGAAATCTGCCACCTTGGAGTGTTTTTATGACAACACCCCCTCCTACTTAATTACACCAGCCTTGGGAACCAGAGTAGGCCAACAGGCCCAAACAGTGCAGAAATCCACCATGACCATTTTAATACAAAGGAAAGCCTAAACCACAGCGCAGGTTGTGCTTGTTGAGGTAACTGCTGCGGCATCTCAGGCCCATTATCCCCGCAGTGCTGGTATGCACGGGACAGAACTGGCATAAGCTTCATTGGGCAAGCAACACTACTCCCTGCGGGTGAAGGCTAACCCCTGTGGGCTAAGGAACAAAGCTAGTTCTTCAGGAGCAGGTATGAAGACAATTGGCTTTGGCTTCAAGTACCACAAGCAATTCCCTGTACTTGTGCAGAACATTGCTCAGTCACTTAAATATTTATTCTTAAAGATGAGACATCAGCAACTCTGTAATAAAAATAATTTTCTAAGTAAGAGTCTACTTGGGGCCTTCAAAGTATTTATTTCCAGGTACTCACACTAACATATCAGAAGCCAAAAAGCCCAGCCCATAAAAGGTAACTGGAAGGACACAACAACAATGAGATGTTCCCTGGACACCACCTGTGACCAGAACTCAAGGAACTAAGCCAAATTGCCACCAGCCCCAGGTGATAACTTTTCCAGCAGCCTGCAAGTTCAGATCTGTTCTAAAGAATTAACCACCTCTGGGTCACCCAAGGTGAACAGAGCCCATCCTGGGAGTGTGTGGGAGCCATCACTTAAAGTCATAATGATGAAAACTGAAATCTTGCTTATTTTAGCTCCTTGCAACTGGGCAGTCCAACTGGCACTGGGTTTACACAGCAGTTAAATTCAATCCCAAAGCAGCAAAAAGGGAGGCACTTCACCCTCCAGCTGGGAAGGATGAGCCAAACAGAGGCCTGCTCAGTGGATCAGCGGAGTATGGTTTCACTTGGGCCCTTTCCACTCTCCCTCAGCATTCATTCGAGCAAATAAAAGACCAAAGGGAAGAAACCAAAATTAAAGTTGCAGGTGGCTGGAGAAACGGCTCCGATTTTGGTGGTGGTGGTTGTGGTGGTACCCAAATAGTTGGCAAGTATTTCTCAACAGGTTCCGCGCCCATCAAAGCTGTTTTCAGGAGAAATAGAAAAAACAGCCCTCTATCCCATAGGAAGCGTTACCATTAAAAATAAATGAATACATAAAGCTGGGCAGGGAAAGTGACTCCTGTCACGAAGACAGAAAGTCAAGTTGATTCCTTGCGATTCCAAAAAGGCTGTTTTGAAAGTATAAAGTGCTTGCTTCTGCATCTGCCCCATGTTGTTAAATAACACTTGTGTAATTAAATAAAAGACCAAGTGTGACCCCAGCCCTTTCTGAGAGGCACTTTACATGCTTTCTAAAAACTATGCTCGAAACCAGACAATCTCCTTAGTCCTGTAATTTAGGAAAGGGCAAGAGGAGAAGTTAGTTGTTCTTGGCCTTCTTGGCCACACCTCCTGAGGAAGGGCCCTCTCAGAAAGGAATACAAATACAGGTGTGCAGGCATCAGGTGTGCACCCCTTTCCACAGACCCCATTTTTTAAATCCTTAAATGGTGGAGAACCGTGACCTCCTGATATTCTCCAGGCCCTGACTCAGTTCCCTGCTTTCCAAGTTTAGGTAATAAGGCACACTCAGAATCTCAGGCCGCCAGTGGCTGTTCTGATAACAAGAAACAGGCCCTCATTCCCTGCCACACCTTCCTCGGTCAGGTTACCCTGAAGGTGTATGTTTTCCTATCAAATGCAGTCTGGGCCACAGCACTGGGCTTCCGTCTCCAGCCCAGCCTCAGGTTTCCCTTGAAACTTATCCAGAAACCACAGCCGTTAAAAGAACACGAAGGTTTGACACCTCCTGAATTTAGGAATGAGGGGACTCCAGGGGCCCACTCTACAAACCTGCACCTGCTTCTTGATGGCAAAGAAAAGTTTCCCCAGTAAGGATGAGCTTTAAATTACATTCTATTTATTTAGTGACTTGTCTCCAAAGCATGAGATTAAATAAGATGATGTGTAACTTTCTCGCTATCTACCTTCCAGGCTTAAACTGGTGTTCCTTGCTTTTGCCTTGATACATTCCACCAAGCAGGCCCCAGCTTAAGGAGAGGGCCCTTTCCTGGATGCCCAAGTGGAGCATCTGTCTGCTCCCTCTGAGGTTAACTATCAGAGGCTTTTAAAGAACCTCCAAGGCCTATTAAATGATACAGGTGGAGGGGAGGAAGAGGGATGACCTTCTGGGATCCACCTGCTCAGAAGTTTCCTTCAAACCAGTTTAACATTGTAGGCCACTGTATAGGGAAATTGCATCTCAGAATCCACCGAGCAAGGGGGGGGGGGGCAGCTGAAGCCTTAGCCCTGGCGGCGTTTCCCCATCCGGGCATAGGCGAGGCCAACACCGTAAAGGCCATTTTCCAGCGAGCTCCTTTCCCCTCCAGCCTACAGAAATGACTTCTTGCCTTTATTTTTTTCCTGCCACTGATATACTTGGGCATTCCTCCCCTTTAACAGGACAAACACCGTAGCTTTCCCACTGCTCTCCCTCCCCTGAGAAATAAAGCTGCTCTGGTTTTTCCAGAGTGAGAACAAACTAAAATTAGAGGGTGGACAGGATGATCGCCAAAGGTGCCCTCCAGCTCCAACACTCTGATTCTCCCTTTAATTGCGGCACAACAGGCGCATTCTTCACATTGTTTTGAACTGACCAGGGATTTCTCTCTTGCTGCAAGGGGCGTACTCTCCGGTGAAGGAACCCAAACTTCTACCTGGCACCGGTAGCCTAAGTGCTCAGAAAGCAGGAACTAATCCAGGGGAAGAACGAGGAGGGGAGGCGGGAGAGGAGGAAAGAAGGGGGGGGGGGCCCGCAGGGAAGGACTGCACTCTGCGCCCCGCAGAACTTAGACGCCGGCAGCCAGGTAGGTTCCCCCCCGGAGTGGCGGAGTTCAGGTCCCTGCAGCCCGCCCTTCCCCCACGCGCCCCGAGAGGAGAAGTTCAGCCAAGACTCGCCGCACCTGCCTGCAGCGCTGCTAGGCCGGCCGCGCGCACCCGCGGGCGGGCGCCGGGCGCCGGGGAGGGCGCTGCACTCACCTGGCACACAAAGCCTCCGCACACCTCCGGAGGGAGGAGGCACTCGCAGGTCCGGGGGCCGCGCCACGGTGCGCGACAATGAGAAATTCCAGCGGCACCGCAGCCCCGAACTCACCCGCCCCAGGCGGCATTCTCCCCACCTCCCGCTGCCCCCGGGGCTCCGCGGTGCTGCTGGCCAGGAGCGGGGGACCCGGCGTCAGGGGAGGGGGGCTCATGGTGCCGGGCCAGGCCGGGCTGCAGGTCGGCAGCGCCCGCCCGGAGGGAGGTCCCCGGGGCGCGGCGGGGATTCACCCACGGGGCGCGGCGTCCCCGGCCCGGCCCCGGCCCCGGCCCCGGCCTGCCCGCCTCCGCCTCCTCCGCGGCCGCCCGCCCGCCAGAATCGCTTTATGTAAATGAAGCTCAACTCGCAGTTTGCAGCGCGCACCGCCCGGGAAAGGGGGGCGGGCGGGGCGGGGGGCCTTCGGGGATCCACATTACACAGCAACAAAGCGGAAGGTTAATTTGAAACTCACAGCCCCGCCGCTGCTCGGCTCCCCGGGCAAAGCCTGACATCTACAGTCGTGCCGGGCGTAGGCCGGGCTGCTCACGGTGGCCGCGCCCGCCCGCGGGGACCCGGGGACACACGCGGGGCATGCGAGGCCCCGGCACTTGCTCCGGGGGACACGGGCCTCGGGGCAGGCCGGGCCCGCGCTCGCACAGCCAGAGACAGGGGACACCCTGGCGGCTCGGCCTGCACCACCCCGGGAACCAGGCTGGTGGGAACAAAGCCCCGACCTCCCGGAGGCAGTGACCCCTGGCTCTTCAAAAGTCAGGGGCCGGCCTAGAAGCGTCGGGCGAGAAGAAAGGAACTCGCCCCGGGCCACAAAAAGCAGCCTGGGGCCTCAGAACCGGAACCATCAGGTCTCCGGGCCCCGCCACGTCAGAGCCAGGCCATTCTAGCGTGGGGACATTAGCCAATGTGGACAGGAATTTTATTTGAAACACACACCCATCCTATTAACTGCTTTACAGAGCACTTCTGTTTTTCAGCTGCAGAAACTTACAAAAAACATCCCTTGCTCTCCATTCAGAGTTTAAGGCTAGGTTTTGAAGGGAGAGGAGGAGGGGAGAAAAGTGCTAGGGAAGAGAGGTAGAAATAAAAGTAACAAGGAGCCACAGTATACAATCAGGTGCTTTAAGGAGATCGCCATAAAGCCCTGTCATTTCAGAGATGGCGGGGATCATGCCCTTCCCAGGGAAAATCTACCACCAGGGTCAAATTTAATGCGGCCACCCCAGTTGGTCAAAGCAATTGCTGCACACTTACACAACCCCAAGTTCACCTTTCCCACTCCACTGTGCAAAGGCAGCACCACAGAAACCTCACCGGAAGTCGCCTGTCCTCTGTCAGAATCCCACCCTCAGCCTGAATCTACTCCCAATTCTCTCAGCATAGAAAGAAAGACACCTGCTTTTTCCCTTTCTGAAAGCCACCCACCCAGCCTGGCCTTACAGCCGGGAGAGGCTTTTCCTACTGCACAATAATGAACCATGCAAGTGTTAGAAATATAATAAGCTCACCAGGCGAAGAGCAGTATGTATGGAATCGTATTAGCATTAAGCACACACTAACTGAGACGGAAAGCGATGCTTGGCTGATGAAAACCACCCTGTCCCCGTGTAAAAAGGCATTTTGTGCAATCTGGATTCAAATTAATGTAAATATCTAACCTGTTGGCTATAGTTAACCCTTTTCTACATTTTAGTGCAGAAAACACTGAAAAGAAAAAAAAATTTTTTTTTCCAGCTGGGGCCCTGGGTGAAAAGATTGCCTCAAGGGAATCATGTCCTATTAGGGACAAAGGAGGGCACAAGCCAAGTTCAGTCACATGTGAGTGGGGGGCAGGATAGGGAGGGGGTTGGAAAGCCCCAAAGGAAAGTGGTGGATGATTTTTGTAAACCAGAGTCTAGTCACTGCAGCAGAGCAGTTTCCAGGCCGCCTGACCTCAGGCACTAGAACAGGTGGTGTGTTTTCAAAACACACTGCTATTTATGTTAGCCACATGAATCGGGAACACCTTAAAGAAAACCAATTAATAATTTAATTGAAAAGGGGACTGTGAATAATACATGAAAATGATGATGCTGGCAATAACGTGGGCGATGTGGCCCACCCGGCAGAGATACCCCTGGAAGCCTCTTCGGGAAAATGAAAGACTCTAGATACCCTCCCTGCTCCTCACCTGGAAGCACCCCAGGGGCTGTTTGATAAAGACAACAAGAAAACATTTATACTCCCAAAAAATGTAATTCTCCTCCCTTGTCTTAACTTTTATTAACAGGGAACAATCTGATAATCTTGCGACATCATTAACCTATGAGAGCCACAGATAAATAACTTCAATAAAACAAAAGCTAAAAAACCCAAAGAACAAGCTTTCAGGGATCTGGGAGGATGACAAGGTTTTGGTGGAGCCCCAAGGACAACTGCCCAAAGTCAGCCTCCGTCCTAGACCATAGGTGATTGGCCCCCCGGCCCTCAGAAGTGGGACTGAGTGAGTGAGCCTGTTCCCTCTTTTATCTTAATCCTGCAACAGCTACAGGCCTGGTGCGGCCTACTCAAACTTGCCTTTGTTCCCGGCAAAAATTAGCAGGTAAGTCACAATCAGGTAATCTGTGGCCTCTGTGCCATTTATGAATATAAAGGACTGCACAGAAGCTGCAGGCTACCTGGATAAAAGTTATTTTCATCACGAACAAAAACAAGACTTCTTCAGAAGGAATCTTCCGCAACTTTTGCGCTGACATACAGAACTCACAGCCCAGGTTTCTGTAAAATACACACTGCAGATTCTACCCTCTTCTTCCAGAGCAGCTGCCTGACAGGAAACCCAGCAGTGACAGCCTGACATCTCCTTGCTCCATCCTGACCACTGTTGACACATAAGCCCACCCTCAGAAGAGGTCATTCTTCCCTTGCAGTTCTCCATACCCAGTCTCAGCTCATCTGGAAACTGTAATTGGCAACAGCCAAAAGGGTAAATATTTTAAAGTAAATCAGGGAAAGCTAGCTAGCCCCTTCTGTACTCCCCTTACCTATTCTTCATGCCAGAGGCCTGCCCCCATGCTTAGCTGGCTGCTAAATTACACTGACCCAACCCAGTCAAACCTGCTCATATTCTCTCCCCCCCCCCCACTTCAATTTAGCAAAAGCAGATATGATCTCCGAGAGAAGATACAGTGCATGTCAGCATTCTGGGTTCTCTTCAGCACGCACTTGAGTTTAGGTAGATGCATGTATTTTTCCATAACCTTCTATTTTTATTAGATTATACAACACCTTGGTTTTAAAACTTGTGCTTAAATAATCTAGGAGCTTTCAAAAAGAAAACTGATGAGGGGGAAAGAAAAGAAACTATACAAACAAATGTCCCAGAAATAAATAAAGACCCATTTGGAGCTGAATCGTGCTCATGGCCTGAGTTCACCCCATGATTTTGAGGCAATTTTATTTAGGGGCCTGGGGCCTGGTACCTGCTGAGTGGTCAGGCCCTGCTGGGTATGGTACAGCATGCAGGCTTTCCTGGGGACAGGCTCCACAGGCCTGCACAGCCAGTCCAGAGCACCAAGGCCTACACACAGATGTTTGGACTCAGATTTCTCTGACAGAAACCCCAGGCCTGCATGTATCGCTGCAGTGCTAATTCCACAGATTAATTTTTACCTCCAAATCATAAGGGGACAGTTATCTAGTTTACTTACTCTCCCATGCCTGAGCCCTAAACTATTGTTGTCAAATATATACAACAAAGACATAAATGAGTAACCATTAAAAAAAAAAAAAAAACTGATTTGTTTTTCTCTCACAATGGTAAACTGCAAAGCTCAAGTCTAGAGAAGGCAAAAATACAGAGGTTACCTTGAAAACAGCTTCAAATGTTAGCAGACAGCTCTCTATATTGCTTTTAAGAAGAAAACACAAAAATATTATTTCTGAAAGGGCAAAGAGAATTTGCCATGCAAGACTTTTACACCCAAGGGGATTCTTACATTTGTGTTTCTAAACCTTGAAATTGAGAATTTTAATGAAAAGGCAGGCAGATGCTTAAGGACATCGTTGCAATCGGGTCCATACATTACAGGAGAGAGTGGAGCTTTGTTTGAATGCAAGGAAAAAAAAAAAAGGAGGTGGACTCTCCAGGGTTGTTCCTGGGCTATCCCCTACTGTCTTTAACAGCTCTTTACACTGGCCTGACGCAAAGGCCTGAATTCTTGGGAAGGGAAGCAGGTTACAAGCAGAAGAAAGGAAACAGGAAACAGGAGAGGAAAAGAAAAGGGGGAGGGGATGCTGCCTGTTTACATAAACCTTAGATGTTGTTTTTTTATTATTATTAAACCCTAGCTTTAAAAAAAAAGTCCTCAGCACAATACCGATTCCACAGTATCTACCCATAGTTCTACTCCTCAGTTTTAAATCCATTTCGTGTTGTAGCTGAAGCACAACACAAATCAGATTTTTTTAAAAATGAATTTCACATAGGTTTGCAATGTTTCCTTATCTAGCAGCCACTTCCAAATAGGGACAGGATACTACAAGATAAACAAAAGATGACTCCTTCACGCTTCTCCCCAAATAATTCTCCAATCCCACTTTCTTATCTTTTCATCATAGTGCATTTCTGTTCAAAACCTGTGTTAATCTGACTTCAGAGCCCAGAGCTGAAATTTCACATATCCTCCAAGTCAGCCAGTGTTTTAGAATTTGGATTTCTATTGAGGCTGTTCCAATCGCCAGTGAGGCCTACGGTAAAATGTGCTTCATGCTGTTCCGTTTGTCTCTCTGCAGACAAATAGAAACTGTGAAATTTAAAGAATAGATGAAAAAAAATCTAAAACAAAGAGGTTAAAAAAATAGGACAAATGTTTTTGCTTTTGTGTCTCCCTGGAGCAATTGTTTGGGGAAGTCTGCATTGACAATAACCATGAGAAGGCCATCTAAAGGCGATGTGCTCACAAGGGGACTCCTTGCCTGCTGCCTTTGGTCTGGGAGAAAAAGTACCTTAGCTCCGTTCTCCAGGAACAAAAGGCCAGGGCCACGGAAGGGGGGAGAGGTTACGGGGCTTTCACAGGGAGCCAAGTGTCAACGCTGGTTCATTTTTCACCCGTCTTAGTTGGAAAGCAGCTCAGGGAACTTCCTAATGACTGCTTTTCTCTCTTTCTCTTTCTCTCTCTCTCTCTCTCTCTCTCTCTCTCTCTCTCTCTCTCTCTCTCTCTCTCTCTCTCATTTTTAAACCTAAAAGAATAAAACAATATTTTTTAAACCTAAACCCCACCATCCTATTAGAGGAATGCCTCCGGGGGCCTATACAGTCAGCTTTTCCTCTTTCTTTTTCCCCACCTCCCCCCACATTATTTTTCCTCTAAAGGGGGTTCCAAAGTTACATGGAAATGAGAGGCAGTGAACATTATGGTCACTTTTAGTCGCACCAGAATGGCCTTTATATTTACAAAAAGCCACAGAACAGGATGAAAAGGGAAAGACACAGCAGAGCACAGGGTTAGAAGGAGGTGCTAGGGGGGAGGGGGTGGTTCGAGGCCAAGACCTTGGAACAGTTTCTTTTCTTCACAGCTTGAAGTCACTAATGCCAGCTTCAGATGTGCAACTGAATCCAAGACCCAAAGTCATCATGCCAAGGTGGGGCTTTGGGGAGTGGTCCTGGAGAAGTAGACAATAAGGACATACCAAAGACCCAAACAAGGTGTGTGTGGGGGGGCATATCCTAAGGAAAGGATGTGGCAATGAATACCCAGGTACCATGAAAATGCCAGGACAAGTGGACACTGGGGTATGTGACCAGACTGGAAGCCAGAAGCATTCTTCCCAGCGGGTAAACCCTAGAACTAGGCAAAGACACACGGCTGTCAGCCTTTGAACCCTGGACCTGGCTGCTCTTGTCTCCCCTTCCCCAGGCAGCCACAGGCTCCTGCTAAGAAGCAAGGTGGGGGGAGGGATCGAGAGGGCCCTGCAAAGAAGCACAATAAACAACTCAAATATGAACGGAAATGACATCAGCAAAGTGAAGGACCTGTTTACTGCACATCAAAACAAAACAAACTTCCAAACCTTTTGTGTACACAAGATAACTCTATAAAAAGCCTTCCTAAGATGTCAGCAGGGTCCACATATCAGCATCCCAACAACAACAACAGAAAAAAAAAACACACATGACAGCTAACCATGGGGGAGGGGGATGATAGGAGGCCGATGGGGGGAATCAAACGAGGCAGGGCCAACAATCCAGTTGCTGCTGCTGCTGCTGCTCTGCTGAGCCTTAATATTTATTGGTGTTTATAATCTAAAAGCCATGCTCTGTGTTTCACTTAATACAAGGCCAGACAACACTGTCTAATGAGGAAGCATTACAATCAGCTTGTAATACTGAATTTTTAATGCTGCCAAGGATTCTGTTACATAATAATATGAAAACTAGAAGCTGAAAGTGGGGCTCCAGTGACAGGACCTTATCAAAACCAGGAGCTTCCTGTCCCTGCACTCACTCTCATCTTCTGATTTGCAATCCACCCTGCATCCCTGTACAGGTCAGTATGGAAACCAAGAGAAGAGGCTTTCCTAGGAAATCCACACTTTTCAGTATTGTTATTATTGTTGTCGTTTGATGCAAACTTCTACTTCCAGAGTTTGGATTCTAGCTTGTCTAGCTTGTTAGAGGTCTAACGTGGGAAAAAAAAAAAAAAAAAGTTCTTTTGAAAGGAGGCAAAAAGACAAAGAATATAGGGAAGGAGAGGAGAAGGCTGATTCTGAGCTAACCAAACAATGAGGGGAAAAATCGCAGAGGGAGAAAGAAACGGGGGGCTGAAGTCTGCACACCATATTCAGTGCTGCTGCTTCACTCAGTTTACATTGGTGTAATTTAAAAAGCATACATACAGCCTCCGTTGCTCCTCTCTGTAATACCCCAAGACTGTAAATCTATAACCACTGCAATGATTTAGTGATTAAAAACATGATAACATATTGTGTAACTGCAAACCACAGAACCCCTGCCAACTCTCCTCTAAGATAAAGGGAGAAAAAATACAGAAAATGTGTTGCTTGCAGCGATCTTCCTAAACCCAAAAGAGTGTAATAAAGAATCTATAGAGCAGACGATCAGGAAAGGGTAAGTGAATTGTGTGAAACCAGCAAAGGGGAGGGGGGAAGAGGCAGCTTTATGTGGGATTCTTTTCCTTGTACTAACAAATTACGACCTAAACATGCCTTTTCTTTTCTCTCTCTCTTTTTTTTTAAGTTTGTTGTAACTGGAATAACTGGTCTTGTGCACTGTCCTGCATATTCAAAGCTGCTTTGTAATCGGATCTGTAGACCCAACCTTATTTGCCTGAACTCAATAGGGTTTTTTTTTTTTTTTCTCCCCCTCCTCCCTTGTTTTGTTTTGGATTCTGTATTATGGTTTTCTGTCATAGTTGAGAGCATGGGTCTATGTAGGCAGAGGTTCTGGTGCCTTTAAGCTACTAGGCAAACACCTAAGGGGGAGGCACAATTTGTAACGTGGCAGGAGGAGCCTAAAACACACACACACACACACACACACACACACACACACATATAAAATCAAAGCAGCTGTAGGGGTGGGTTTTGGCCTCTGAACAGCTGACCTGACCCCATGCTGTATATTCTTTTATTTTCCCATTGCAGGATTCCTGCACCTTAGGTCAGATTCGAACTCAATGTGACCCTAAAAAGAAGGCAGCCACTGAGTCTAGGAAACTGTTCCATATTTAATGGGGGGACGACACCTATGCCTTCTGGCCCCCCATCCCCCTGCACAGTGTGGATGTATTGCCATGGACACACGCACACACACACATCTGTCAGGACTGCTTGGCTGTGGGGCAAGCCCCAGCCCACCAACCCAGCTTTCTCAGCCACACCACTGGGAGCCTGAACTCTGCCTGCGTCGCGTGTGCCCCCCCACACACAGCATCTTCATGCCTACAACTCTGCCCAGGAACATGCATATGCACACTCCTCCAGAGACTTTATATGTTTAAAAAGTCCACAGATCTGAATCGCCTCCTCTCTGGACCAGAGCAGGGCAGTTTATTCAGAGAAATCAATAGGAAAGAGCATTTACAAATATTTATATAAGCCCTGTGTGTTTCAGCATTAAGTAATTAAAAACTAAAACCCAGGGAGGGGGAAGGGAAGAGACACAGAGAAGGTTGCTGGCCTGCAGTGGGTTTTCCTGCCCACACCTCATCTTCCCAAACCACAGTCCTTTCAGAACTGACTCTGTGTACACTTCTTACAAAATACTGTTGTACACCATTTGCTAGACTATTTTAAAGTCATCTCCAAACATGGATTCACCTACCACCCAGCTTTCAAGACTGACCATAAGATAACTCTCGGTATTAGCTCATTCTTACAGCCCAACTCTTACTTTGAACATTGCTTGAACCTCCAGTATATTACTCTCTTATAACCCTATCTCTAATTTACTGACACCAATCAGAGTAACCTAACAAAACAGCATGAAAAGAGGGCCTCCGAAGTAGTAATTCAATAAGTGAATTCCCACCCCCTAGAGCCCCAGAATCCTTCAACTCCCCTCCAACTCCTAAGATACCTACACGTTGGGGTTCAACATCTTAAGACCTCATACGTAAACAGATTCTCTCTCTCTCTCTCTCTCTCTCTCTCTCTCTCTCTCTCTCTCTCTCTCTCTCTCACACACACACACACACACACACACACACACACTTCAGTAAAATGAAAGTTTTAAAATGAGCTACTATGGAGTGGACTTCCCCCATATTGTTCCGGAAGGCTGGGCAGTAAATTCTGGTTGTCCTGCCTCTAAGTCCGCTGGAAGAAGCCGAGTGAGGGACTGGAGGACTCACACTGCAGATATTGTAGAAATTTACAGTAAGAGTAGGTACACGATTGCAGCATGCTGTCCTATTGATTATGCAGATTGTGATCAATCTTCTCACCTCTCCCAAGCTTCTTTCTAAGGACCTCCCAATAACTTGGTCGGTAACTACCTATTTGCCCAAAGTAAAGTGGAAGGGCAATTTTTAAAAATACATAATAAATCCTCAATTGTCCTCACTGAAAGGGTTTCAGAGTCTTTTTTTAATTCCAAAGTGAATTTATGTTCTGTAATTTGCATTGCAGCCAAGCGATCACCGTATGTCATATTCTTCAAAGGTACTTAACAAACCCCCTTTTAAAAGTCACTGAGACTGGAAGCCAGAAAAAGGCAATCAGCTTCCCTCTTTCACATACTTCTTAGATCAAGTTTCAATAATTGAGACCAATAAAAATTGTCATATTTACCCCACTTCAAAGCGACGAGGGGGAAAAGTTAAGAGTGCGTGATTTTTTAAAGCACTTGCAATCAAAGAATTTGCCAGTCCAAAGAACTGCACACATTTCACAAAAGTCAGGTTCTGGGCAACAGATGAACTCACAAAGTAAAACACAGGTATAAATAAATAGAGATATATATTTTAATAGCTCCATGAGAAGCCTAGGAGCTCTGAGCCCATGCACAATCTACGCTGCATAAAATGCAGTTAGATCGACAGTCCAATAGATAGGCAAGAAGATGTACGTTAAATCGCATAATATAAAATTCAGGAGCGTGGTTTTTGTATCTAGTGAAGCCGGTGAGAGGTTAGTAGGGAACCCAACGTAAACAATCCCACATTCGCGTGAGCGAAAGAAAAAAAAAGAGAGAGAGAGAAAGAAAGAATCCTCCGTTCTGGCGTCTCTCAACTCAGCTGCTCAGGCAAGGCCGGCCCGGCCAGCTCTGGCCCTGGCCAGCTGCGCAGCCGGAGCCCCCGGGAGCCCCTAGTGTCCAGGGCAGAGACCCCTCTACGCGCTCGCCGAGCTGCCGCTGGGGCCGGGCGGAGGGCGCTCAGGTGGAGGACGGCGCGGCCGCCTCACGCCCTCCCGGGCTCCGGGACGGCGACCGAGCTCCCGCAGCCCCGGCAAGTCCGGCCCCGGCGCGGAAGGCGCCGGTCCGCCCGCCCGTCCACCCGGCGGCAGCAGCAGCAGGAGCAGGAGCAGCAGCAGCAGCAGCAACAGCAGCAGGAGCTGCTCCCGGCCGGGTGCGCGCTCCGCGCGGCGGCTAAGCCCGGAGCCCCGGCGCCGCTCGGGGTGGGGCAAAGTTGGGGGCCAGGGCGGCGAGGGCGGGGGCGCTCGGCCCCGCGGACCCCCCCTCCCCGCCGGCCGCCGCCTTTGTCTCGGCGCGGGGACCCCGGCCGCCCTCCCGCCCTCGGCCCGCGCCCCGGCCGGCCCTGCCCGGCGGCGTCTCCAAACTCGCCGCGCGGGCCTCGCCCCGGGCGCCTCCACCCTCCCGGGGGTCGCTGGCGGCAGCGGCGGAGGAGGGCGGCGCGGGGGCCGGGGAGGAGGGGGCGGCCCGGGCTCGGCGGCGACGGCGGCGGCGGCAGCAGCGGGAGGAGGAGGAGGAGGAGGAAGAAAAAGAGAAAGAGAAAGTTTGGCGCAGGGGGAAGGCGAGCGGGACGCAGCCAGAGAGCGAGCGAGCAGGGCGCGGGCGCGGGGAGCGCGGGCGGCGGCCGGGCGCGGGAGCCGGGAGGGGCCAGGACGAGCCCCATGCAAAGCAGCCCGGGCGCCCCGAGGAGCCCCGCGTCCGGGCGGCGGCGGCGGCGGCGGCGGGAGGAGAAGGAGGAGGAGCAGGCGGCGGCGGCAGCGGCAGCGGCGGCGGGAAAAAAAAAGAGGGAAAAGTTGCCACTTACGCGGTTGCTTCTCCGGCGGCGGCGGCTGCTGCGGCGGCGGGAGCTGGCGGCGCTTTTAATCCCGAAAAGAGGCGCTCGGGCCGCGGAGCCCATCAAGGCAGCAGCGGCGGCTGGCGGGGGGCGGCGGCGGAGGACGCGCGGCGGGCGGCGGCGGCGGCGGCGGCGGAGCTGGAGCGCGCGCGGCGGAGCCCGGGGCGGGAGGCGGCCGCAGCCGGGGAGCCGCCGCCGCCGCTGCTGCCGCCGAGCAGCATGGTTGGCGGGGAGTTTACAGCCCCCGGAGCGGGCAGGGGCCACGGAGGAGAAGCGGCGGCGGCGGCGGCAGCGGCTCTAGGCTGTAATTGGGATGCAAAGCAGGCGGCGGCGGCGGCGGCGGCCGGGAGGAGGAGGAGGAGGAGGCGGCGGCGGCGACGGCGGCTGCAGCGGTCGGAGGGGACGCGCTGGAAGTGGGAGCTGATGAGTGAAAAGAAAAAAAAGTCTTTGGATCTTTATTCTGCTAATTAGTTTCCTGCAAAAAATGGCTGTGATTAATTCAGTGCGCATGTGCTTCATTACCCAGGCACGACGGGAAGGGCTAATTAGCCACCTTCTGGATCAATAAGATTCAGCAAAAAAGAAAAGGGGGAGGTGGAGGGAGGCAGAGGGGAGGAAGGGAGGAAAAAAAAAAAAAAAACCAGGGGAAAGTGATGAGCAGGGCAAGGAGAGCAGGAAGAGAGGATGGGAGAAGAGTCTAGGAAGAGGGAGAGAGGCACCAAAAGTTTATGCATGTATTAAAAACATACACACATACACACCGCACACACGCACACACACATACACACACGCACGCACGCACACACGCACCGAGAAGTGAAATGCAGAGAAGCAACAATAGAGACCTGGATAAGAATTTAAGGGGTTTTTTTTTTCTTTCTTTTCTTCTTTTTTTCTCTTTTCTTTCTTTCTTGCGATTACTTTTTCCCTTCCTTCCCTTTCTTTTTTAAGCAAATGCAACTGTGCTTCAATAAGAAAAGAACATCTTCAAAGCGAGGGGGGGCACTAATGGAGTGGGACAGTTTAAAGCCAAGGTTGAAGTGAAAGACCAGAGGCATAGAATAGAGGTCACTTTAAATTGCAAATCTGAGAATTTTTAACGGAGGAAAATTACCTCCCCCCAAATCACAGGGTGATTGAAGGAAATATGGAGAAAACTTTAACATATACCATAGACTAGGCAAAAATATATGTATAATGTGTTAATTTTGTCTTCTGAAATAAGCAATCAATCATCTTTTTTTTTTTTTTTTTTTTTTTTTTTTTCCCCAAGGAGGGAGGAAAAGGGAAGCGATGACGGGAAGAAATAAAGAGGGGAAAAAATCAGAACTGAAAGAGGGCAACTTCAGGATAGACAGAAAAGGAAAAGTTGCATTTGGAAACAAGTCCAACTTTCTACCTTTCTGGACTTAAGAGAAAAAGTAAAATTGGTTTTCTTGTGTAAAACCTGGAAAGCAGATGTTTCCAAAACACAGAAAGCTGTTTTGCCATCAAAAGCATGGATGTAATAAAGGCAGTGAAAAATAATTTCATACTGAATTCGTGAGAAAGAAATTCAATATATTTAAATGGCGAGGAAAGGTCTGGAGTGTAGAAAGAAGGGAGATTACATACCCCTACCCTAATGCCAAAAAAAAAGTCTTAACAGCTACCTCCAAGAGTTTGGATCAGCCTCGAAGCCAAAGGGCTCAAAAAGAAAGGATGGATTTCAGATAAAGACTAGGATCCGTACATCCCACCAGAGCCTAAAGGACATCCCTGGAGTCAAAGACAGCAGCCAGGGACCCTGCTACTAGACCAGTATCCAGTACATCAAAGCCATCACTTAGGCTGGTGCAAGGTACCTCCAAAAACCAAGCAAGCAGGAAAACAAGTTCTCTCTCTCTCTCTCTCTCTCTCTCTCTCTCTCTCTCTCTCTCTCTCTCTCTCTCTCTCTCTCTCTCTCTCTCCAGCGTCATTGTTACTGTGAATAGATTTTATAAATGACATGCATTTATGTAAGTTCTAAATATGAACTACCACTGAAATGGTCATGTCTGAAACAAAATGCAGTTAACTCATCTACAAATTTAAAGGATGTTTTTGAAGGCATTATTAATAAGCCTTGTAATATCAAGTAGAGAGTGCGCTAAAAAACTTTTTTTTCCTAAAAAAATAAAATAAAAAAATTCTTGCCCCAGCCAACCAAGATTATTTATCTGAGAAGGAATTTGGGGATTAATCAGAAAATCTGTTTGATTAGAAAGTAATTCTTCATTTTGAGAGATTTTCCAATGCTCTTAAGAGCATACAGCTTCTTAGTCAAGACTAGGGGGAGAAAACCGGTTTAGGATTTTGCAGAGTTACCTCATCTAATCCTTCTGAATTCACTCTGAAAATAATGCTGTTTTATTTAGAGAGAAAAAAGAGAAAGAAAATACATTTAGAAAAATCGAGGGTTTCCGCTTTCTGAGCCAGATCTGGGTTGCCACTCAAACTTTTCCTGGCTGCTTTTCCATGCGGGACAGCTGATCAATAAAACCAAGTCCAGCCTGGCTTGCTACAGGTTTCACCAGTCAGTGCTTGCAAAACCTTTGTCATTTTCTAAAAATAAAAAAGCTAAAAGTTATTGTAGAAGAAGGGGCTTTTTTTGTCCCCTGCACAATGTGTCTTTTGTGAGGTTAATGCCATTCTAGGCTCTCGATAGCCCTGGACAATGGGACCCCTCCAGGGGCTTGCAAAGACTCTGGCTTTTTTCTTTCTTGCCTTTTTTTTTTTTTTTTTTTTTTTAAAGGGAAGGATGAAACATTCCTACAGTCCAAATACAACCTCTACTTTGATTAAATAAATATTTACCTTTATTGTAGGCATTGTATATTTTTACCTTCAGTTTGTCCGGTTTCTGATTATTATTTTAAATTTTTTTTATTGGCAACAGTTAATCTTTTTTTTTTTTTTTTCTCTCTTTCAGTCCAAAGTGCAGGTCAGTGTAAAATGTAGCTGAGTGAAAGAAGACTGGTAAATTCTGAATTTTTCCATAATACAGCAGGTAAGGAAAATTGTTCGGACCCTCAGGAGTATATTTGCTTCTTATTTTATCTGTCTTCGTGAATCTTCATAAGTCTGTTAGTTTCTTTTTAAGCAATATAGTGGAATTAAATTTCTCCTTGTAAATCTTTTTAGAAATCACATATACTATGTACTTATTTTATTGTAAAATGTAAGTAGTAGAAGTGAACTTGTGGCTTGTTTCTTACATAAAACCATGCGGGGCAAGTAATAACTCCACAGTTCTAAGCTATTTGGGGGAAAATTCTGGATATAAATGTATTTCATGCTTCAATATAGGAAAATGTCAGTTTAATCTGGTAAATACTTATGCTAATTTTACTGAGTGAATTTGTTATAAGGAGGAGAGGTACCAAGCTTAAATGACTGAATAATGCTTAGACGGTAATCCAGCATCTGTATGGATTATTTTATGTTCAAAATGGAAAAAAAAAAGGCCAAGAAATTCAGAATCTAAATCCTTCATTTAGCTGACAAGAGGGTAGAAAATTTTAGACCAGCTTGTTTGCAAGACATTTGTAATGGGAAGGGAAAGTGGAATACAGAGTACGTATTGCCTGCTGTCTACCTTCCTCTGCCTCTCGCTCAAATGAATGGATAGATACATCAACACAAAGATAAATGCATAAAGGGGACAAAAGTAGACATCTGAGTAACTTCAGAGGTCGGTGCCTATGTGCCTGTGCATGCATCCACGTGCACACACAGATGCACAAGGTGTACAGACATGGAGGAGCTGTACAGAGCCACTGAAGGGGTCTCTCACTGGGGGGCTGTTTCCAGGTCTGTTTGAAGCCACTTCTTTGCAAATATACTATGGCAGTGTGGGTTTAATGATGAAAACGTGGATGGCGAATTCAAGTGAGAGTCTGCTCCCCTGCAATTTTCAGAATATGGGTTTGCAATGGGAGCAGCTGTTATTTGGTCCCAGGGCTAAAGATGTGATGGGCCGATCTGAAGGGGGAAGGCAAGGTGAAGGGTGGGTTAGGAGATCACACTTCGGAAAAGCCTAGCTGTGGGCCTTAGGCTTTCTTCTACAGGGTACTGGGGACACAGAGAAAAGAAAAAGAGGGGAAGAAAAAGAAAACCCCGACTGGAGGCAGGGGAGGTTGAAAAGACGCCTCTGTACAACTCTAGAGCGAGGATCTAAGAGAGTGGTTGGAGGGTGAAAAATGCAGGGTCCTTTTCTGAATGTGTATTGTTATTCTAAGTCTATTGTATGTACATGTTGCTGTCCCTTTATTTGCCACGACAACATATGGATTCCATAAATGCAGACATGCCGAAGTGCATCTATCTGGGTAGTTAACACGATCCAAGCATCCCTTCTTGTTCCGCTAACTCCGGCTCTTTCTTGGGCACCTCAGCAGCATTCTGGGCTTGATCCGTCGTGCCCCAGGCTACAAACGCCTCACATACTTGCCCTTTTGTGGCCCCTGCCAGGATCCAAGGTACTGCCTAGGAGCTCAGAGGCAAGCTGCTGGCAGTGCGGGGGGTCGGAGGCTCTGCAGCTGCCGCTAGCCTCGGAGCATGCAGGGAGGAAAGGGTTAAGCTGTCTGAGCCAGGCTAAGGGGCTGCGCTCATCCTGGAGCGAGGTGCAGCCACCAGCAGCTGTGATTTAGGGGTCAGGTCCGAGATCACCTTTCTCCTGCCTCTGGAAATGGCAGAAGATGAGGTAGGGAGGGAGAGGCAGGAGAAGACGGCAACCAGGCGCAGCACGTGGCGCTCCACCCAACCCACCACCCTAGTCCCAGCCCACCCCTTGACCCCCAGACAAACGGGACAGTTCCCTTTCCTACTAAGGGTGCAGGGTGGGATTCTTCTGAACTTCCTTAATTATTCCAGCCATGGTTCTGCCCTAGCGTTAAACCCCTGTACTGGAGGAGACTCAACCACCAAATCAGAAAGTTTGCTTTTAGTGTGCCAGGGAGGAAGCAGCTGCCTTTGGGTAAACATTGCTCCCTGATGGCAGAAGAACCCAACAGGCTGTTCCGGACAGGGTGAAGGATTTGGGGTAGTGGCACTAGCCCCTGCTACTCAGGCCATGCTCCCCACCCACAGCCCTGGGTGGGTGTACACAGTGGTGCCCATCACATGCAGCTTCTTGCTTTGTGCCTACATTCTCCATCAAGAGCTTTCTTTCCCCCAACTCGGGCAGCCTGGAGAATACATTTGGCAAAGTACTTTCACAACTTAAGGATAAGCAAAAACCAAATCAGATTTGTTTCTGAAGGATTTTGCTAGAGAGAGAAGGGGGGAGAGGGAAAGAGAGTGTGCTAAGTGTTTAAAGTTTTCTTTTGTCTTGGTACTATGTTGGGACTGCCAGATATGGCTCCCAGTGCCCAGGTGATGTCTTGCGGTGTCTAAGCGTGCCAAGCGGTGGTGCCCACAAAAGGGGATCTCACTGAAAAGCTTCCCACCCTTAAGGCTGGGTGTGTTTAGAACAGCCCAGTTCTTTTGGAAAATTACACCAAGGAAAAGGACCTTTTGGTGGAGAAAGAACCAGCCTGAAATGACAGAGCAAAAATGGAACTAGGTGGGGGAGGGGGAAGGCAGGTGGGGGTACAGAGAGAGGATAAAGAGGTTGAGTGACAAGGTCCTGGGGCAGAGTGTGTATGGCGCAGACAAGGATTCTGCAGGACACGCTCAGCCATTGCTCCCTCCAGCTACCAGGGCGAGGGTGAATCACCCAGATTTTAGCCTCTGCTTCGAGGGCCAAGAGCAGCCCAGCTGGTCCAGAGCAGCTGAGGTCTGTCTTTCCAGCCCCCTTGCCCCTAACCTTGCCACAGCCTCCAAACCACGGAAATCAAACCAAATTGGCCGCTCCAATCTAGAGAGGTTTCATCCCTGGGGCAAGGGGGAGGGAACGAGCCTTTTTTTGCCTTCTTCATTTTCTTTTGAACTCTGGATTCAAAAGAGACCACAACCTACTCTTCAGTGTCATCCGCAGTACATGGATTGTGGGTATGTTTCATTCTTTTTTCCTATTTCTCAGAAGTAAAACCTTTAAAGCATGAGCCCCAAACTTGGGGCACCCGGGTCCTTGAAAGAGCTCCAAATGATAAAGCCTGCCCTTCGTTTCCCATATATAGCACATAGTGGAAATGCAGGGCAATTAGTTAGTTTCAGGGTTTGACTGAGATTCCCAGCTTCCGGGTCCTTTGCAATGGAAATCTGAAATCCAACCTGGGGGCTGGAGGCGCAGAGCCGGTGGCTCTTCCGGGTTCTGCATTGCCCGCACCACCGGCAAGTGTGGGCTTCCCTTTTTGGTGCCCGGCTGACAATAAGTTTGTACCACCCCTAACGCTTGGGACGGTGATGAAGATCAAGAACTAACCTCATCCCAAGGCAACTAAGTGAACAACTAAGGGCAAGAGACCGTGGGTCGGGCCGCGTTCATTTTAGGAATTTCCAAAGGTATAATAACTTGGGGGGAAAGATCCAGGCTTCTTGTTTGCCAGGTGGAGGCAGAAAAAAGAAGAGAACCTTGCGAAGAGGCAGTCTGGGGAGCAGGGACGGGAGGCGGCAGCTGAGACCTGGCTCCCATTTGCACTGAACTGGCCAGTGATGGTCTGGGAAGACAGTGCCCAAGGTGGCACGTGCACCGATGATACGCAGACACGCAGGCTTGCGGAGGGTTGTGGGACTCCTCCATGCTCCCCATGTCTACAAAAAAGGCGGGCTTGGCTTGTTTAATGCCCAGGGAGTTTGAGTGTCTCATCAACTATCCCCACATTCCCTGAGAAATGTAAAAAGGAACATATATTTTGAGGAAAAAATGTATTTTTTCCTTGCGCCATAATATTTCTGATTTAAGGGGTGAGGAAAATCTTTGAAGTGAGGAAATCAGTGTGGGGACGAAGGAGCTTTACCTGATTTTTTTTTTTTTTTTAACCTCTCCTCTAAGCCAGTAATGGGATTTAAAACGAGAGGTTCCCTAGTCCTCGCGCTCCCTCCCAATGCATTTCGCTCTCTTCGCCCCAGAAAACCACTGCGGAGCCGATTGCACGTCTAAGGGGACGGTTTAGTGGGGAACCAGGTTTGGGAAGCGTATCAACTTTCTTTCTCTTTTTCAAATGAAGTTGAAAAAAAATCCTAAGGACAGTTTAAACGTCAAATGACATCGAACAGATAATTTTCCAACACAAAATTTTTCCGATTCGTTTGTTTCCTGTTCTTAGAAATACAGAAAAAGGCAAATTCAATCTTCCGGCACGGATGGCACGAAATTTGGAGCTGAGCTCGGTGGAGGCTGATGGGTGGGGAGGGCAGGGTGTCGCTCCGCTGTCCCAAGGAGGCCAGGACTCTGCGGCTGGGGATTGGGCCAGCATCGCTCCCTGTGGACGACCTTCGGGCCCAAGGGATGTCAAAGCAGCACCTTGCTCTGGCCCCCTGTGGGCTTTGGGCGTGCCCTCGAAACTGTCTCTTAGTTAAATTCCGGAGCTCAGCGGGGTAGCGGGGACGTTGGCAGTTTCCTGTGGCTGGGGAGTAGGACGCACCCTTTTGGAGTCTGCCTCTCGGCTCCCCTGGGGCAGGCGTGCTAAAGACCAGGTGTTTGTCGTGCTTCTCCTCTCCCCGTGCCCAAAAACCCAAACCTCAAGCATCCCGACTGTTTCCGAAGGTGCTGAATCCAGTTCACCAAGCCAGGACACACGTCCGTAACTTCTGATTCCCCAAGTCCCATTTTGGGACCCCTTTCTTCCTACCAGCTTGGGATCTCAAGAGGAAGCCAGGGTGTCCAGCCTCCGGGGGACCCCGGGTGGTGTTCAGAGGCCGGTGCAGAACCTCTGCCCTGGAAGCAGGACACCCCATTCAAGACCTTGGCGCAGGGCGGGGACACGCGCTAGGATGGAGCAATTCACTCATCCCTTTGCTCCCTTTTCTGGACCCCCAGAAAAACCGCTAGACCTGGGAGGGTGTCCCAGCCGCAGCCCGGGAAGAAGAGTGCGCCGCAGTGGGCGCATGTTCCCCCGAGCCCGCCTGCCTCCCATCACCCTAACTCCCTAGCCAGGCCGGTTGTCATTGGCGTTGCTTTTCTGAGACCCTTGCAGCGAGGCTTCTCAGTCACTTTCTGGCTACAAGTGCCCCACCCCCTGTTTCCCTCGGGACGTGGAGGTGAGGTTGCCAAGATGTGGCTGAATCTGAGCGCTGGAAGTCCTGGGCCCCGGGGGCAGGACTCCCGGCAGAGCCTCCCAGCCCAGGCCTGGGGAAGGCGAGCGGCTCCGTACCCCTCCACCCCAGAAGCAGAGCTGGAAGTGGAGAGCCCCTGGGGCCCTGCTCACTACTGAGGCTGACCAGACGCCCTCCTGGCCAAGGAGGTGGGAGAGGATGTTTAGGTTAGCGAAAGGCCAACTCGCCGGGTGCCCTGTCTGCGCCTTTGCATCTGCACATCTCCCTCCCTCTCATTTTGTCTGGGAAAAAAAGGAAAACGGGCAGCACTGGCCCCTCTTTCCGCAGTCTGAAAACGCTGCAGCAGGAAGAACTGCTCATAGCAACACTAGAATGCTAAAGGTTAAACAACGTACAATCTTCAGGAAAGGGCTTCCTGCCAGCTGGAATAGTGGTGGGCACTGCCACAGGCCCTAGCACCACCCCATCCTGGCCCCCTGCAGGTACAGCCAACATCACAGACCTCTGCCCCAGGGCTCAGGCTCTTTCCCACTCCCCTACCTCCAGGGAACCTCTCCTTCCTGGTCTTCCTCCAGGGCAGGATTTCATCTGTGGCTGTGTGTGCCTCCTTTTGACCTTGAGATCTCAGCCCATGGGATCCAACCAGTTCCTGGTATGCAGTTGCTCACAGGTGCATGCTTTGGGAGAAATCATGGTCATCCTTGGTTCCTTGGCTCTGGGCCACTTGGTGGACCCTTCAACTTGGCACAGGTAAAACCAAAGCTAATACACTGAACTTAATGCCCAGTCTTGGGTAGGTCTGGAAGGAAACGCTGAAGGAGACAGGGGCAGTGTGAGGTTCAGGTGGGAAGCTTTTCCCAAAATAAACAGTCATGAGAGTCTCTATCTCAGGGACTCTGTGCTGGCAACTTAGCACCAAAGGGCATCTCCTTTCCTTCCCTTGGGGACCCCACCCCAAGGACACTGAGATTCCACTCTGGTTCCTTAAAATGTCTGTTCCAGTAGATCCATAGAGATGGGGCTTTACACTTAGAATCCAAGTTCTCTTTCCTTCCCTGGAGACCTCATATTTGTTGAGCACCTATTATGTATCAGCTCCCTAGCAGGCACTTCACTTACCATTGCATTCAATTCTCCCAGTAGCCCTGAGAAAAGTATATTATTCATCACATTTTATACAAAAGCAATATTACATTCAGAGAGATTAAGGCATTCACTTAAGGTCGCACAGCTTTTAGGTGGCTTAGCTTGGATTGGAGCCCAGGTCTGGGAAGCTTTCTCCGATATTTCTGATATGCCTGCTGCTGCCTGTGGAGTTCAGGAGAAGCAGGAAACCCAAAGGAAGACAACTGTGCAGGCAGCAGGGGAAAAGAAGTATTGAGCAAGGACTGGCTGGGTTTGTATGGTTTGGGGATGAGATTCAAGGCTAGGGGCCAAGTCACTGAGGAGCCTGGAAGCTGTTCAGTGAGGGGACACATGAAGAAAACCCCAGGATGACATCAGTGCAGCCCGTCCCCCAAGACTGCCCACTGCACCTCCTACCCAGCTTCTTGTTTTCCTTTGTAACTGTTCTCACTCTGAGGCTGAGACAAGTTCCTTACTTCTGTGAGTCAGCCGGGCTAGCAGGAAGGGAAGATCAAATGACCTACTGCTCATAAAAAAAAGTGTTGGGCGATCCAGTAAACTAGGTAAGGGAGAGGGCAGTGACACACAAGTTGCAGGCCTCTTGGGCACATGGGTGCCTGCAGGCCCTAGCGCAGAGGAAAGGTAGGTGTGGCAGCAAATCCGGCTTTGCCCATACTGAAGTTGGGCCACGTGAGAGTCTTCTGCCAACTCTGGGCTCTCATGTACCACCAGGCCCAGGACTACCCCTGGGTGGTTGAGTAGAGTGTGAGCTCATAGGCTGGTCTCCTTTCACTGGCTTTAGCTGGGTTGACTGGGACCGTAACTACACGTGTGTGAGCATGTGTGACTGTCCAGGACCAGCCAGGCCTACACGGAGGGGCTGCCGAAAGGCTTGTTAAGGAAGTACTTCTGACTTGGCAATCTAATTACATAATGCTGCAAAAATAACTCTGGCTTGGGAGTCTGGTCAGATATCAAATGTCTATCTTTTAACTCAAGGGCTGAAAGTTCACTTGTGTGCACCGACTGGACCCCCACCACCACATTAGGAGAAGCTGGTGGGGGTTGGGGTGGGATAGAACAAGCTACAGGGGTGTACTTTACCCTCCCCTCCTCTTTTTCCCAGGTACAACCAGAGCGAGCTGTATTTCTGTCTGCAGAGACACATGTGCCCAAATTAGTCCAGCAGTACTCCTGCTCTGAGAGTGCAGAGGGGAAAATGAGGGAGGACAGAGTAAGAAATGAGAGGAAAAAGTGAAAGGGGTTTTATATTTTACTTTTTGGTAGAAAGAGAAGCAATGAATCATCTTATCTCTCTATCTACCTACAAGACTAAACCTGCCATCCTCTCTCTAGGGAGCTTCTCTGGACCAGATTTGCCTGCTACTATCCCAGATTACAAGTGCATGCCAGGAGCTACTCAGCCTGGAAAATGGAGCCATTTGGGCATTCTCTCTTAAGGACTTTGGCCCATTTCCACCAGGACAGAAAATTATAACCCAAAATAAGGTTCGATCCAAACTTATTCAAAGAATGATCTAAGATGCAAAGGCCTTATTTCCAGGAATTTGGCAAAAATGCCATCTGCTTTGAACCCCCTCTCCCTTGACTGCCATTCTGAACCCTTCAACTTTCCAGGTGGAAAATGACCTGTTCCAACGAGGTTGCTTTTCAGATAAAGCTTCAATCCCTGCACTTCTCATTTTAAAATGTCCCAAACTCCAAGGAGCCAGTGTCTTGCTTGAGGATGTATGTATGTATGTATGTATGTTTTGTTTTATTCTCTTTTAAGAACTCTGCTTTTAAAAAGTCACTGTAACTTGTCTTTGTCCCACTTCATCTTTCCGGGGACCCTAGTCCTCCCCTTGACAGTGGTCACATGCTAAACAGCTTTACACTCCTTTTAGCCTTAGGTCTGATAGCAATTTCTCTTTTCTAATGTTGATCATGCCGGCATCTGATCCTGTCATTCTAAACTGCAGCTTCCAATGCATCCTTAATCTAGATCCTTCGGACCATCTTTCCGTGGAGATTCCTCAGGATAAGCATTCCCGGCCAAAGACAGTCTGGGAGCTCAGATTTACATTTATCCCTACCTCTTTTATTTTTCTAAAAAATCAAAATATTTCTAAAGTCCGTGAGCTAATTATGAAAGCAAACAGCTCTCCCGCCCTGAGTCATATTCCTTGGCTTGTAAAAATGTAGTTCTACTCTGAGACCGCCATTGTCGCAGATAGGGAAAACCTGGTTTTGGAGGCCGCTGCAGAGAGGAAAGGGTGAAGCGGATCGCCTCCGCCTCCCCCAGCAGGCGCTGCCTTTATGGAGTCTATTTCCAGTCTGTTTACCTGGCAAGCACCACGTGACCACCCCAGAAGGAAATGCTGACATCATTGTCTCTCACACACACTTGTGTGCCCGCCTCCAGCCAGCTCTGCCTGCATTCCGGTATCCATCCTCCGGGTCCCTCCCTCCCCGCCCCTCCCCCCCCGCCCCTCCCCCAGCCTTCACGCCTCTAACGCTCATTTCAGTCTTATTCCGGCCACACTTTCCTTTGTTTTCCTTTTTCTCCTTGGCTATCTCAGATACTGTCTTGCATGCGCAGACACACGCTTGTGGGGACCTTTTTCCTGTCCCTTTCTCCGACAAGCCTTGTTTCTCGGTCTTGTTTCCCTGTCTGTCTCTGTCTCGTCTCTGCCTCTGTCTCTGTCTCTGTCTCTGTCTATCTCTGTCTTTCAGATCTATGAGACTCAATAGTCTTCACTCTGGCTTTAAAACACTCATTCTCTATGGCATTAGAAATTTCTAAATTAAAAAAAAAAAAATGGCGAGGCCTAGAAAGCCTTCCAAGTCCGGGGTGGGGGAGGGCCAAGCAAGGCTTCTAGGTCCAGTCGCTCAATTTCCTGCTCCAGTGCTCTTCAGGATTTAGGGGATGGGGATCTGGTCAAACATGCCGTATTTATTTATTTATGGTCAGCCTTTCCTCTGTTAGACTGCAGGCCCACAGTTTCATCCCTGCTGGCAGCTAGGAGCGTCCTTTCCCACAGCCAGACCGTGAGTCCCCAGAGCTCTTGGCCCTGTGCAGAGGGAGCACATGCAACAGGCCACCTGTTCTCTGCTGCGGTGGCTGCTGGTTCTTTCTGGGATGGGCCAAGAATTCTGGGCAACCTGCCATCTTGGGGACGAACCCTAGGGGAACAGAGAGGAGCAATGGCAGTAGTCAATGCGGGTGCCTTCTTCCTGTTCAGAGTGGGGCACCAAATAGGAATGTCGTTTGAAGGAAAATGTTTAATGAAGGCATGGGAGCCTCCATCTGTTTATTCTCACTGAAAGATTGAGACAGGGTATCCCTGGAAAACACTTTGAAAGCAAACAGCAAAGTAGTGAGGTCAGAGGGTGTGTGTGTGTGTGTTTGTGTGTGTGTGTGTGTAAGTGAAAAGGACCAACTCTTCTAGGACTAAGGGGTAGAATGTTCTCAGCCTCCTCCCCTGGCTGTTACCTGGGCTCCTCTACCTTTTAGATTGGGGTAGGAGAAGGAGGCATAGGAAGGTCACACAAAAGTGAGACTGTTAAGTAATTCTTGCTTAGGTGTGAACTCTTAATCCCTAGTGCTTGTAAAGGTGACACATTACTAGGAGGGTATGAACACTTTAATGGGCACATTTAGCTGTGGATTGTTAAAAAAAAAAAAAAAAAATCAGAGGGGCCCGGCAAGATGGCTCAGTGGTCTAAAGCACCTGCTTAGGAAGCTTAGGTGGCTGCAGGGAGCGCGGTTCAATCTCCGGCACCACATGCTGTGCCAGCCCTGCCCTCAGAGCAGGCTGAGCTGGCCATAAAAACAAACAAACAAACAAACAAAAGTTCTGAAACAAGAAAAAAAATAAAATAAAAAAATAAACCTCTTGTACAAGCTCTAATTTTAAACTTTCCAATGTTACAGTCCAAAGATGTGCTCTTTTCAGTTTAGCTCTGTTCTTCCGTTAAATCATTTTGTGGGTTTTGAGCCCAAATAAAAGTGGTGTTGGAGCGCATCAGTATCACTACCATTATTTGTCATTTATGGGGTCCCCCCCATCTCTGCTGGAGACAGGAATATAGACTACCAAGGCAGACTACAACTGAACTAACAGCTATGCGTGTGAGATGCCTCTGTCAGAGGATCCTACACTATCCAGTTCTCATCATTGGTTGTGAAACTCAGGGTAGAAAAACATGCTAGAGGGTGATGGGAATCAAGCGAAACTAAAACAGAATGAAGAATGGATCTGAGTCTTTTGTTATTCCATTCAACTTTGGAGGGCTCTGGGGGAGTTTTGCAGGGAGCTCTTTAACTACCCTGGAAGCTGACTCAAGCTGATGTCCTCATCCTGGTCCAGCCTGGTTTTGGAGTCAACTTTACCCAGCTTCTCACATTTAGCTCTTGGGGCAAAGGGGAGGAGTTCCTAGATTAGTTTGTAATTATACAGCACCAAGATGCTGCCAACAATATCCACCAGCTTCACTATTCACTACTTGTGATTATATGGGAATATACTGGATTTATGAGTGCATTTGCATTCATTTGATGGGCTACCCCACCTGCTTCCCTAAGGACAAGCCCCATATGGAGTGCACACTGCACCCATCTCCATAAATGCCCACGATGCTAATTGGCACTTGGGATAATGATGATGATGGTGATGATGGCAGCACTGAATTGCAAATAATGATTCTAGGATGAAAACAGTTCTGGGCATTGAGAGATGTGGTGAACAAGTGAAGGCTAGGATTTCCACTGAGGAGCCAGGGAGATAGCTCCGTAGAACAAGTGCTTGCCTGGCAAGCACAAGGTCCTGAGTTCAATTTTGAGTACAGCGAAATAAAAGGATTTCCATTGAGTGTTTGAGAACTGGTATTCTTTTTTTTTTTTGATTTTGAGACAGGGTCTCGCTATGCAGTTGAGGCTGGACTTGAGCTCACTTTTGTAGCCCAGGCTGGTCTCGAACTCGCACAGATTCTCCTGCCTCAGCCTCCCGAGTGCTGGGATTACAGATGTGAGCCACCACACCCGGCGAGAACTGGTATTCTATTCCTTGTTAAGATAGGTATGGTGGCACGTGCCTCCCCAGCATTCTGGGAGGCTGAAGCAGGAGAATTGCAAGCCCAGATTCAGTCTGGGCAACTCAGTGACTTAGCAAGATCTTGTCTCAAAGAAAAAACAACAACAACAAAAAAACACTAGGGATTTAGCTGAGTATGAAGGCACTGGGTCACATCCCCAATACAGAAAACAAACAAAAACCCTATTGTTACCACTTACTGCAAAATAAAAAACTCAACTACTAAGAATTTGCCCTGGATTAAAATGGTGTAACAATAAGACAAAGTAATATTCTCTGTGTGTCTGTGTGTCTGTCTGTGTGTCTGCCTGTGTGTCCGTCTCTTTTTTTTTTAAGAATTTTTAAAATTTATTTTATTTTTTTCTTGTTTCAGAACTTTTGTTTGTTTGTTTATTTATTTATTTTTATGGCTGGCTCAGCCTGCCCTTAGGGCAGGGCTGGCATAGCATATGGTGCTGAGGATCGAACCGTGGTCCCTACAGCTGCCCAAGCTTTCCTAAGCAGGCACTTTAGACCACTGAGCTATCCTGCTGGGCCCTGTCTCTCTCTCTTTCTTGCTGTAAATGACCACAGTAGAAAGGCAGTGTGGCACATCAGGACCTATGCATCTTACATTACAGTCAAAGCACTAAGAAAGTGGCCAGGCACAGTGGCACATGCCTGTGACCACCACCTACTTGGAAGTCTGCAGCAGGAGGATCACAAGTTCAAGGCTGGCTTTGGAAACTAGCAAGACCTTGTCTCAAACCAGAATTTACAAAGGCTATGGCTGTACTTTAGTATGCACAGGCCTGGATTCAATCCCCAGCACTGCAAAAAAATTACATGAAGGACTAAGAAGCCAGAAGTGGAAAGGGTTCCCTGGAAGCATACAGGCCCTGTCTGGCTTTTTCTTTTTTGCTTTTTTAGGTCTGTGAAAGTTCTGGCTGGTCTTGAATTTGTTATGTAGTCCAAACTGGCCTTGAACTTACAATTTTAATATCTCAATGTCCTGAGTTGAGGGATTTTAAGTGTGTACCGTCATACCCAGTAAGGACTTTTCCTTTCTTTTTTTTTTTTTGTCTTTTTGAGACAGGGTCTCACTATGCATTTCAGGCTGGCCTTGAGCTCACTTTTGTAGCCCAAGCTGGTCTCGAACTCGCACCAATCCTCCTGCCTCAGCCTCCCGAGTGCTGGGTTTACAGGTGTGCCCCACCACACCCAGCTACTTTTCCTTTCTTAAAAGAGAGAGGGCCCAGCGGGATGGCTCAGTGGTCTAAAGCGCCTGCTTGGGGGGCCCAGCGGGATGGCTCAGTGGTCTAAAGCACCTGCTTGGGAAAGCTTGGGAGGTTCAGGGACCGTGGTTCGATCACCGGTACCACATGCTGCGCCAGCCCTGTCCTTGGGGTGGGCTGAGCCAGTCATGAAAATGAGTGAATAAACAAAGGTTCTGAACCAAGAAAAAATAAATAAATAAATAAAAATAAAGCGCCTGCTTGGGAAAGCTTGGGCGGCTTCAGGGACTGCGGTTCGATCCCCGGCACCACATGCTGCACCAGCCCTGCCCTAGGGGTGGGCTGAGCCGGCCATAAAAATGAGTGAATAAATAAACAAAGGTTCTGAAACAAGAAAAAAAATAAATAAAAATTCCCTAGGGCAGGGCTGGCGCAGCATATGGTGCCAGGGATCGAACCTCGGTCCCTGAAGCTGCCCAAGCTTTCCCAAGCAGGCGCTTTAGACCACTGAGCCATCCTGCCGGGCCCCCAATAAAATAAAATTCTTTAAAAAGAGAGAGAGAAAGAAGAAAGACCTTAAAGGAGTAGAAAACAAATCACCAAAATATTGGGGTCTAGTCCCAACTCTGCCAGTAAAAGCTGGATGGCCTTGAGCATCTTTGGAACATGTTTTCTCCTTGTAAAAAGGCGATCACAGTACACACCCCACTGTGTTGTCTGAGGATTAAATGAGATGGTAGATACAACCAGAGCCTGCACAATGCCTGGCCCATGGCAGGTGTTTGATGGTGACTGATAATATCATAATAACACTTACCTACCAGCACTGTAGGGTGGGAATGTGAAAATCAAATGATCGTGAAAGTGCTACATAAACCAGAGGAGTCTAAACAAACATACAACATTCTTTGTTGGTATTAGTGGGCTCTGGGTTAAATCTGTTAGCATTGGGATATGGGGCAATGAGATAACGATGTATAATCAAGGGTATACTTCTTCCCTTCCATACATATATAATTTCAGCCATAAAGTTACTGAAATATGAGGAATGCAAGTAGGTTCCCACCAGATATCCTCAGCAGGGGTGTTGTGAAGATTAATAGTTTAGAAAGACGTAAGAGTTGCTGAGCAGAGGGATATGTAAATCTGAGGAAAAATCATAAAGCAATATCAAGGCCATTACTAGCAACAGACCCTTTCCTACTAAACCAGAAAAGAATTTCTAGAATTATCTTTCCCTTTTGGGACTACACAGTGTGACATGTTCATTTCTGCACATCTCAGTTGCTTTCAGTGTTATTGTTTCCTTCTTTCCCTCCCTGCTTTGACGATCAAGAAGTCCGAGAACCATTCCTGTCAGGAAATTTCTGGGAGAATTTTCTGAAGGCTGTGCAAGCACAGTCTATGAATGGCTGTGGCAAACAGCTAGCATTTACCTTGTTTTAGCAAACACACATTCATACCTGATCTTCCAAGCATAACCGAATAATCAAAATCATGAAGCAGCAAACACGTTGCACTCATTGTCAGGTCTCACGGCTACTCTGCGGGAACTTACTACTATTCATTCTTCTTATGGCAGGCCAGTGAACTTTTCCCCTGTTGCTGGGCCAACTTGATGAAAGACGTGCTATTAAATCCAGACTCCAGATACAGGTAGCCAAGTGCCCTCTGCACATCTCATGCCAATCGCCAAATTTTCAGAATTTATGGGCCAAGATGCTAGGCGGAGTAGCTTTAAACACTTCACTAAATAAAACACAGATTACATTTATCATTTGGCCTCAATCTACTAAAATCTTGTTACTCTTTCATGGAAGGAAGTGAATCAGTTTGACAGGACTTGTTCTGTCGAGTGATAAAAGTGCCCAACACTACATTTGCTACAGCGTATTCTGGAAATGATTCAGTGATCATCCCCCCCACCCCACCCCACCCCAGGTAAAGTTCCAGATTATGACATTACAGACTTACAGACTTTCCTTTATCTTTTTACAAATAATAGACAAAATCTTCCTTTTTTTTTTTTTTGTGGTACCAGGGAGTGAACCCAGTTGAACTTAGGACCCAGCACTTGCTAGGCAGGCACTTATTCCATGGAGCTATTTCCCCAGCTGTTCCCTTTCTTTAAGACTTTCCAGATTCTTAAAAAGAAGTGATTCTCGGGGCCGAGGAGATAACTTCATCACACAAGTGCCTTCCTGGCAAGTGCAAGGTTGTGAGTTTGAACCCCCCCCCCAAAAAAAATATGGTTCGCCTGTGATTTTAGTCAATAATAAAAAAAAGTCTCTTATATACCGGTTTACCCTGCAAATGTTCTACTTTAAAGAGATCTTTCTACTGTTGATTAAGGATTATTTAAGGGAAGGAGGTGTGAAAGAGGTGGGGAAAAAGAAGCCAAATATATCATATACAGGTGCAAATTCCATATGATGAATATTATCATTATGCATAACTAAAATGTACCAGTAAATTTTTTTAAAAAGATCGTTTGAGTTGATCATGCAAAAACAGTAAGAAAACAAAAGGCCAAAGCATATGAGTTCTATTTTATTATTATTGTTTCTTTTCATACGTGTATTTGGTACAGGATCTCACCATGCAGATCAGACTTGTAGTGATCCTCCTGTTTTTAGCTTCCCTGGTGCTGGAATTACAGGTGTTTGCCACCACTGCTGGACTCTGTGGCCAGCTCAGGGAGCCCTGGGGGCAGGGCCAGCATGGCATATGGGTCTGGGGATCAAACACTGGTCCCTGTGCTTGCCAAAACCAGTGTTTACTCCACTGAACTATCTCACTGGCCCTACTAACTCTATTTTAAGTTGTTTGTTTGTGGAACTGGGGATTGAACTCAGGATGTTGCACTTGCCAGGCAGGCACTTGTGCTCCTGAGCTATCTCCCTAGTGCCTCTAAGAGCTCTATTTTATTTTATTTTAAATTTTATTTATTCATTTATTTTTCTTATTTCAGAACCTTTGTTTATTCATTCATTTTTATGGATGGCTCAGCCCGCCCAGAGGACAGGGCTGGCGCAGCATGTGGTGCCGGGGATCGAACCTCGGTCCCTGAAGCCACCCAAGCTTTCCCAAGCAGGTGCTTTAGACCACTGAGCCATCCCGCCAGGCCCCTCTAAGAGCTCTATTTTAGAAAGCCTATTTCTAGATATCTCCCATCAATTTATATTATCTGAAAAGGTTTCTGGAAGAAAGGCATGGTGAACTTTCAAAGTTGTGCCCATCTTTTATAACTCATGCAGGTCAAAGCTATCATTTTCCACATACAATTTAAAACTCACTGACAAATAAATGAGAATATATGAAAAACCTCATAGCTTTTATTCTTTGATATACATTACAGTGTCTATAGGGCTTACACACTTCCTGAAACCTAGGGGCTTTATACTCACAAATTTCCACAAAACACACTAGACACTGACAACCTCAAAGTCAGAAAAGCCCAAATTCTGTGAAGATCACTGCCATGAGTAGCGGTCCCCTCAGAGCCACATGTGCTCATAGGTGGGGCTCTTGTGAGTTGGCTAGATCTTGGCTGTGTGATATTGGGATTAAGGGTGTGTAAGAAATAAAATTGGCTTAACATAGGTCTGGATATGGATAGTAGAAGGCTCACTCTGAGTGTGGGTGGCACTAATCAATAGGCCCGTAGGGCCCGGCAGGATGGCTCAGTGGTCTAAAGCGCCTGCAGGCGGTTGCAGGGACCACGGTTTGATCCAGGGCACCACATGCTGTGCCAGCCCTGCCCTCAGGGCAGCCTGAGCCAGCCATAAAGATAAAATAAAACAAACAAAAGTTCTGAAACAAGAAAAAAAATAAAATTAAAAAAAAAATAGGCCCGTAGCCTGAGTAGAATATAAAGGGACAGAAGAGAAGGCAAGCTCTATGCTTGCAGTTGCCTGTCTGCCCTACCAAGGACTGTTTCTCCCCTGTGATGACCCTCTACCAGGCCATCCTGCCTTGGAGTCAGCTACACTATGGACCGAAACCTCTACCAATTCTGAGCCAACATAAATTTTCCCTCCTACCATTTCAGGTGTTGGGTGTTGTGTCTCAGCAATGACAGAAAGTAACTAAAATAATAAAAATGAGAGTACAAAAGGACACCCTTGCAGTGACATTTCTGACATCTTGGTTACTTCTGGGTATCTCTAGGTTTGAAGTTACATGGATAGACACTTATTTTAAAGTGTCTGGAACAGGCCAGATGAAGTGGTTCACAACAATAGTCCTAGTCCTCTCAGGCTGGGCAGGAAATGATTTTTGGGCAAGAGTTCAAGGTCAACCAAGCTAATAAATGGAGACCTTGTCTCAAGATATAAGTGTCAAACTAGAAAAAATTAAAATACAGTTAATCGAGCAGACAGCACACATTGTACTTGCAGGTGGCAAGAGTATTGATCACTCTTTTTTTTTTTTTTTTTTTTTTTAAGC
>PVJA010016177.1:0-43960 GCA_004027025.1 Myocastor coypus
AAGCCTGTGGTGCTGGGGATCAAATGAACAAGGCAGTCACTGTGGTTGCCTAAGCTTGTCTAAGCAGGCACTTTAGACCGCTGAGCCATCTTGCTGACCCCTGGTTGCCTTTTTGACCTGGCTTCTCCTCTTCCCTCTTGTTGTCACCCTAAGAAAAAAGAAATATAAATGTTATATTAAATAAATTTTACCACAATTCAAATATTTAAATGAAAACTGGCTGCGTAATTGCTCGGAGTAAACCCTTCCCTGGCTCAGTTCGTCCTCTCTTCTGCTCAAAACCATCTTTAAAAACACTTCCCCCTCCACTGCCACTGCTCCAGGGTCCTAGAGAATCACTTCCTGCGGCCGAGTTCACTGCGCTGTACCCTCACCCTGGGGCAGCCATATGAGGTAACGCTTGCTCATTTTCCACCTGAGCCCACCCTAAGACACTGTGAAGCCCTGCCCGCACATTTCAGCAGTTTTTATCTCTGCTTCTCAGGGGATGCACATGCTGCCCATCTATCATCTATCAGCTCATTTATTGAGGCATCCATCAGGACCCAGAGCTCTCCCTAAGAGGAATTCTGTCAAAGTACATCTTCTCCACCTCATTCCACCCAAAACGGATGCTTCTCCTCCCCCCACCCCCAAGCTGGCTCTTTTCTCCCTGCTAAACTTCTCAAGCTGGCCTGGCCCTGCCTTGGCCAACGGTAGCCTTTCCAGTTTCTTTTTCCCCAGACTGTTCTCCCATGGCTATGCGCTTCCATTGTTTGCTACCCATGTATATTTACCACACAGGGCAGGCAGGGTTGCCCACTGGCTTTTACCCCATTTTAAACATCTCACTGTAACTGGTACCAAAGATGATAAATCAGTGTCCAGTGGAATTATTTGTATACAGTTTGAAACATAGCCCTTAAGTCCACTACTTTGAGAATAGGTTCAGGAAACAGGTCTTCTCCTTGGTCCTGAGGTGAAGGTTTTGTTACTATTATTCAGTTCTACGGAGGCCAACAGATGGAGAGAGGTTTGCCACTGAAAAGGCAGCTTATTAGCTGCACCTTTCAAGAGAAACAAGGTGGTCGCTCCTTGTGTGAGGACATAAAGGAAAGCCGCAGGGTCCTTAGGTGGCAGAGCAGGTCAGAGGAGGTGCACATGAGCCCTGCTTCCATGGAAGGAGCAAGAGGCCAGGTGGGCACGCTAAGTACTCTTAGGACGAGCTAGTTTGAACAGTGTCAGTGGACGCTAGGTACAGGGAGTGTCAGGAGTGCCTGATTATACCTATAATCTTGGCACTCAGGAGGATGAGGCAGGTGGAGCTCCGTGAGTTTGAGGCTAGCCTGGGCTGCAAAGTGAGCTCAAGAACAGCCTGAATTGCAGAGCAGGACCCTGTCTCCAAAAAGATAAAAGAAGGAAAGAAAGAAAGAAAGGAGGGAGAAAGGAAAGAGAGAAAGAAGGAAAAAGGAAGGGAAGGAGGAAAGGAGAAAGAAAGAAAGAAAGAAGGAAGGAAGGAAAGGAAAGGACAGACTGCTTGCTAATGACCTTTTCTGCGTTATTGTGAATTTGATAAGAAAGATTCTCCTGGCTATGGATTAAAAATGTCTATGAAATTTCTGAGAAGCAGCTATTAAAGCATCTGCGTTGGATTTCTTTCTATATGGAGTGATAAATATACATTTTCCCCCAGAGAGAATATTTATGAAAACTTTTCTGGGAAACGTCTTTTCACTAAATATAAGGTCTCTGGAGACAGCTCAGGAGCGCACCTCCTGCGCGTGCTGCCAGCTGTGGCTTGACAGTCTGAATTACCATATTTTTATATTGTAACTCACTCCCTTTAATGATATATATTTTCTACTAATGGTGTGGAAGAGATGGAAACTGGCAGTCTTAATGGTGTGTGATGTATGTGCTCCCTAGCCATTAAATGGGAGTTTTCGCCTTGAACGTGAAGGAGCTTCAGCTGGCCTTTGCTGCAGCACGGACTTTAGGGTGACCCTCAGCAGAGGTGACATTGGTGGTGACACAGAGTGAAACCTGTTTCCTTAGTGCACAGCAGACAAGCTACAGGGGCAACCTTGACCAGTTTCCAACTGGTGATTCGTTCATCCTCTCCTTTTCCTTGCTGATTCTCTCTCTCTCTCTCTCTCTCTCTCTCTCTCTCTCTCTCTCTCTCTCTCTCTCTTTCTGTCTCTGTGTCTCTCTGTCTCTGTCACTCTCTCTGTCTCTCTGTCTGTCTCTCCCCTCTCTCCTTTTCTCTGTCTCTCTCTGTCTGTGTCTCTGTGTGTCTCTCTGTCTCTCTGTCTCTGTCTCTCTGTGTCTGTCTCTGTCTGTCTCTCTCTTTCTCCTCATTCCCTCTCTCTCCCCCCCTCTCTTTTTCTGCAGGCTCAAGCGCCCCTCAGCACTTACAGGAATGGTCAGTGCAAACGACTCCTCCATAATTCATCACGCTGGAGAAGTGTGACCGCTGTGTATCTGCACTTTGGATGCCCAGACATTTAAAATAACGCTGCGGCCGTGCTGAGGCACCACGGCTCCCCGGGTGCACCCACGGGGCAGATAAGCGAGACCATGACTCGGCGATTCCTTCGCTATCGCCCCATCCTGCTCCCACTCCCACACAGCCTGCCAGCGAGGGAGAAAGCCTATGTATAGTGACGGGAGTTTGTTACCCAACGCTCCTGCCGCCTCTACCAACGCTGCGCCGTCCATCAGCTGCCCTTCTGCACCTGCTGAGCGGCCTTCTCCTGAGCGCGGCCAGGGAGCACGTGCCCTGACAGCCACTGACCCCTCGCCACAAGCATCCTCTCTGCTGGGCCTTGTGGAGGAAAACAGCGAGGCTCTCCTCAAAGGCCCTGCAGACGTGGGCTGCAGGAGACTAACTGGGCAGGCTAGGCACTGGGTCCCCCCGGAGCCCCGCCACCCCTCTGCCCACAGAAGCATCAGTGCTTCGCACCTTGCAGTCCCGGATGTGGCGATGGCTGAGATCACCACTTCCTGGGACGTGCCAGTTGGGCCTGGAGCCTGGTGGATGTCACCCTCCACCGTTGCTGCTCCTCCGTTTCCTCCTGCCAGCTCTGCGCCTTCTTCCTCTCTCCTCCTCTTATGAGTGACATTGCAAAACTCCCTCCATCAACCCTGACCATGGTAGGATTCTAAATGTCAGATCAATGAACAAAGTGTGTTTTTTTAAAGTATACACTTTTAAAAAGTGGGGAGCTCATAAAAGTACACAGCACATCTTAGTCCTTTTTATGTCCCCTTCCTCTTTCCTTCGTCCCCCACCTCACTTCTTGCTCCCTTCCTCATTTGGAAAAGATGTTTTAAAATAATAATTTGAAATATTATAAAACAACGTCATTGACCAGGGAAAGTACAGGAGAGACACTCGCCCTTCTTGGTTTTGCTCACTAGCATTAGAGGAATAATCAACTTAGACCCAACAAATACAGTAAGCAGATTCTACATGCATGAAGAACTTAAAGGTGAAGCTCAAAACTATGAAAAGGTGAGGGCAAACACTCCTATGACTGATAGCTTGGTATATGCAGAAACTTGGGAGAGGGAAGATTTTATTTTTTTTATTTTATTAGTGTGTGTTTGTGATACATAATAATTACACAGTAATACCAATTGACTTTGACATAGATAGATAGATAGATAGATAGATAGATAGATAGATAGATAGATGATAGATAGATAGATAGATTAGATAGATTAGATAGATATATAGATATATTAGTGGATTGACAGCTAGTGACTAACTGGTAATACCCAGATGGACCAAATCAGCATGGAGCTGGGTGTGCAGGGCCCACCTGAGGGCTGTTGCCAACAACATAAAAAAGGAGGGCTGGAGAGGAAGAAGAGGTGCTGTCAGGGCTCCCCCAGGAGCTTGTTATGCTGACTTCCTGGTATGAACTTAGCTCTTCTTCCTGTCAGAGAAGCCCAGGACCTTATTGTGACTGAGAACAGCTGTAGTTTACTTTGGGAGAGGGTCGCTCTGGTCCTTTTTTTTTTTTTTTTTTTTTTTTTTTTCCGGTCCTGGGAATCAGACTTCACACCTCAAGCCTTACTTCCTGGCTCTGAAGGGGAGGATGGTGTGCGCGCAGCCTCCTGGAGAAGCTTGTGGTGCTGGCTTTCCTGACAGGAGCTCTGCTGTTATTGTAGTCAGAAGAGCTCAGAATCTCACTGTTGCTGAGAATGGTAAGGGTGCCTTGTGGGAGCTTGGTCCTTGCCCTGAAGGTTGCTTCCTGGCTCCAGTGTGGATCCCTCAGCCTGCAAGCACAGATCCTTCATCCACAGGCACAGGCTTTCTAGTTTCCACCACTGACCTTCAGGTCTTCGCAGTACAGATCCATGAAACAGGCTGCGTGAGGCATTGTCGTGGGCTCTTGACTTCGGGGACTGAGGGGGTCCTGTCACAGGCTCTGTGTCTTCACATGGACTTGTGCAGGACATTGCTGTGGGATTCAGGCCCTCAGCTTTATTCTTTGAGTCTTTGGTGTGCAGACAAGTTTCCTGCTCTCTTTTGACTCTTTGGGTGACTATTATAAAATAATTATATACAGTATGCATTCCATATTAAAGGACTCCACCTGCAGACCCTGACTTCAGCCTATCTCATGTCTTGATCTTTCTTGCTGCTCTTTTTCTCATTGCCCTACTCTAAGCTACCCTTGCCAAGATTCCCTTCCCCATCTCTAAAAAGGACATAAGATTTTCCTAGAATGAATATGAGAGAAGCAATCAGACAAACTCATTGGCAGAGTTTACTAAAAAAATTGAAAACATGTAAATATGTTCATCTGCTGCTGTGGAGACAAGTTTTCTTCTTCTGACTCTTTTATTGTTTTTAAATCTTTATTTATATACATATTTGATACAGGGTCATGCTAAGCAGCTGGGACTCATAACAATCTTCCTGTCTCAGCCTCTCCAGTGCTGGGATTACAGATGCTCATGACCATGTCTAGTCTCGATCAACGTCTCAGCGGGCCAGGAGGGTGGGGCCAGCATAGCATGCTGTGCCCAGGATCGAACCCCAGTCCCTGCAGGCACTTTAGTTCATCTCTCCCTTGACTCTTGAGTCCTAGGTAAGCCGGCAAGGTAGAGCTGAGGGGTGCCAGGTGCCAGGTCATCTTGGATGGATGGCCTTCAAATGCTATAGGGAAAACCGATCTCCCAACCTGACCTGGGATGAGTTCGTGTTCTCTAAAACTGAAAAATGAAGTTTAGAAACAAACAGAGGTAATGAGCAGAACATAGTTATTGAGGGAAAGAATGCTCCTGTCTGAGAGAGGGACAGGAGGGGGGCATCTCTTTCAGTGACCTTTATAGAATAAAACCATGTGATGAGGGAAGTCTACGGTGAAAACTATGGGAACTCACTTAGGTGGGTATAAGGTGGGACAAAACTATGGTCAACCAACGAAGTTGTAAGCACCACTGCTCAGGTAAAATTGATTAAATCCAATACCGAAAGGCAAAGCGAGTCATGTGGCAAGTGGGCATGAATACAGAACAGGATCTCTTCCAGTTGGGGGACAAGTTAGAACTCATTTAGGCTTTCTTTTTTTTTGGGGGGGGGGCTTTCTGAGACAGGGTCTCACTATGCAGTTCAGGCTGGCCTTACATTCACTGTTGTAGCCCAGGCTGGTCTCAAACTCACACCTGCCTCAGCCTCCCAAGTGCTGGGATTACAGGAATGCAGCACTGCACCTGGCTATTTTAAGGTGATTAACACCTATTTAGAATATCAATCCCTGAAGCTCATTCCTAGGGAATCCTGTGGCTCCACGTGTTCTTGTCTTGAGGTCTTGCTTATAGCAGGAGCATCCATCCTTCCACAGCTGTAAGGTATCTTGTCTTCTGTGTTACCTCCTTGAGGGCCTGGTCCTGTCTGACTGCCAATAATATTTCTATCTAACTCAGCTGCCTGCAACAACAGAAGACACTGCAATTTTTGCATGATTCCACTGGCTTACTCGGCAGATCTTCTGAGCCACCATGAAAGACATCGATGTATCCTGAGGCTGCCACACTGTAGAAAAGCCTGGAATTCTCTGTGCAGGGTCCTCACCGACATGCTCTGAGACCACACAAAGGAAGAAGCAGGCACAACCGGCCCCCAGCTGTCCCCAGGCCCCTCCTCCAGATCCAACCACCATATCACAGTGACAGCAGGAGCCCTAACCACTCATCCAAGTCCTTCCTAGCCCCTGACACATAGACACCAAGAGAGGTAACACAAGGATTGTTGTGGCTTCAAGTTGCTGCATTCCATATGACTTTGTGAATGCCAATGGATGCCTAGAACACAAATCTCTACTTCATAGAGCACATTGTAGCCATTTAAAAGTTCAGTTTAGAATACTACATTCTTTAATGATTCTCTAACATTTCAAAGAGAGAAAAATATTAGGCACATTTTAATTGTAACTATTACAAATCCATATTAAAATAGAACAGTCCCAATGGTTAGTCACATTCAGTTGGTGACATGATGGGTAATACTATTTTCCTAGCTTTACAAACTGTAGTGCTAATGACTGTATAATTAGTTAATGAAAATTACTTTTTCCTTAATGAAAGCAAAAATCTAAGAGAAAAGGATGTCTTTTTAAAGTAGCACATCAGCAAAATGAGAAACTCAAAAGCACTGTGACAAAACTGACCCCTTTCCCAGGAGGAATTATATACTGAGATGAAACCCCTAAGGGTTGCGTGATAAAATGTAGAAACTGTATCCTCCATGTTTTCTAAGTTCAAAGGGAGCTTATAAAAATAGCTCATGGCCAAAAATGTTCTGCAGAGATTCTTTTTATGTTATGGCTTTTACTTTTTATGACATACATTATAAAGGGGTTTGTATAAAATGCAAACAAAACAGAATGGTTGGAGTATCTAAGTGAAAATGTGCCTTTAAGGTTCTCTCTCTTGGAACTCACTTAGCGACATCCACTCACAGGAAGCCACCTCAGGTCCTGTCTCCTGGAGGAACTCAGGCTCCTGCTTAGAGCACAGGCGGCTACCTGTGGCTCACTGGCCTCACAGTTAAAGGACAAACAGATGCTCAGTATCTAGTGAGGGAATAAGAGTTAGTAGTGGCAAATACAAGTACTGTTAGTGTTGTAGTCAGGGCTTACAAGGGAAGGGATTTAAATACAGGACAAAGAGTTCAAAGCAAAAGATAGTTGGAGATCTGTTCACATCTAGAGATCTAAAGAATGCAGCTGAGGGCCTGGATCCCAGGGTTCCGCACGAATCCAGCAGGAACCCCAGAGCCCGAGACAATGTTTTATGCCAGTCTGCATCTAGGCTCTGCACCCAGAGGGCCCAAAGGCCAGCGCTGGAAGCTAGAAAGCATGTTCCAACAGGAGGGAGGACCTGTGCCCGCAGGCTGAGGGAGCTATACTGGAACCAGGAAATGATGCTCAAGGTACGGACCAGACCCCACCCCCCAAGAAAGCCTCAGCCACCCTGAGAAACGATCCTGAGCAGAGCTCCTCTGATATTGATGAGAACAGTGGAGTTCACATCAGAAAAGCCAGCAAAACAAGCTTCTCCATGTGAATCCACAGCACGCCATCTCCCCACCCTCTTCTGCTTTCATGCTATTGGCAACAACTCCCAGGTGGGCCATCCACACCCAGCACTGTGATGATTCAGTTCATTTGCGTATTTCAAGTTGAACTCATTAGCATATTACTTAATCCACCACAGTGAGTAAGAAGGAGACTTGTGAACTTCCAGTAGGCAGTGGCCCATTTGAGTTTATCAAATTCCACAGGGCAAGGATTGGATCAGCCCCTCTTCAGACTGCTAAATTTCTTGACAGCCCATTGGGCACCTGTGTGTTACCCTTGGACTATGAAGCCCCAGAGAGTGTGCCCTCGGCAGTTGCCAGGTTGCATGGTGCAGTCTCCCTCCTGGGCACCCAAATGTCTAACCAGGAAAGCAAAACTCTATCATTTTGAAATTGAAAGCAGTAACCAGGGACAGAAGGATTATAGGCTTTGGCTGGTGAAGATAATAGTTATTTGTAGCAATGAAATTTCCTGAAAAAACTTGCTAAGCTTCTTATCTATTTCATTTGCCCACAGTCTGTGCAGGATCGTATCTACACCTATCATTTATGCCAAAGACCCTGTATCTAGAGGTCTTCCTCTGAAGACCAGATCATAAATATTTTAATTTTTGTGGGTGGATCAAAAGGCAAACATCAATGATATTATACACTTAAGTAATAGAAAGAAATGTCCACAAATTTTTTCCACCTGTTTTAAATTCAGAATCTTAAAAAATGAGTGGAAAGCCAGGTCTGCCCAGCAAGCTGCCCAGGTTGCCAACCCTGCTTGACCCAGAAATTGATTGGCCTTCGCTCAACACTTCTCCTGCACATCTTGAGGATGGTCATTCTGGGTCCCCCTTACACAGTAGCCTATAGAAGGTCACATTCAAGTGATCCTTACTGCCATTTGTCTTTTGACTGTGCTTATGCTGGTGCTTGCCAGGGAAATTGTAATACAAGATGCTTGAGATAAGCTTATCGCAGTTAAGCTGCCCTTGGAGAGCCACTGTAGCTGCTCCAGTTTGCAGTATGGAAGTAATTGGCTTTTAGATCTCCCAGTGCTAAGCTGTCTGTACTCTTAGACTGCATGACACAGCAAAGTCATATCCTTTCCACCAATCCCCATAGGTAGACAGCGATGGATGGCCACAGCTCATCCATCTTGTGGAGAGTGTCAGGAAAACAGCCAATGCACACCATGGTGTTAAGTTTTCACAAAGTTCCTTAGTGGTACAGGCTTGGTCCATCGCTGCTCTGACTCCAGAACAATGAGTGAACCTAGTGAAGTTCACCAGCTTCTGGCCTGCACTATCTGTGTATGACACCTGCCAAGGGACCACTTCAGCCATCCCTGTGCCATTGCATGAGTTCCACTAGTTGCAGCCTTCCATACCAGGTACCAAATGCTACGTCCTAAATATAGTATTTCTGGTCTTGATCTTACAGTGCAAGATTATAGGTCAGCTTCCAAATACCAAGGCAGAAAACTATTTTTAAGAAAGGGGCACATCTTAGTTACTTTTCTCATTGCTGAGACAAAATACCTGACATCTACAAGGTAGGGAGGAAGGGCTTACTCAGCGAGCAGTTCATAGAGACTTCCGTGCATCATTTCAGGCTGACTCCAAGGCAGGATGGCTTTGCAGAGAACACTTCAGAGAGGGCAGAAGACAGCAAAAGTGACAAGGGGCCATAGGAGCTTCCACCTAGGCTATAAGGATTTGGATGCACTGATTCCGTGACCCTTAATCCCAGAATCACACACTCTACATCCAGCCACCTCTGAAAAAGTCCCACCTGTGATCTCTAGAAGCTCTAGGGAGACAGCTAGGCACAAGCCTTAACAAGGCATGCTCCAGATGACATTGAAAGGAGGCCCTTAGGAGTTGCTAACTGATAATCCAGCTGGCATGTCACTGGTTGAAATGTGGAGACATGCCTATGCCTAGCTAAAAGAGAACTAGGAAATACTGTCTTTATCCTGGGCACCCATGTCACTAGCCAAAATCAAGGCTTTATCACTGTAGAAGAAAAAGCAGCCAGTACACCAAACAGTACTTTCTGTTATAAAGGGATTCTACATTCCACTATAATTTCTCTCTCTCTCTCTCTCTCTCTCTCTCTCTCTCTGCACATGGTGCAAAAATTGAACCCAGGGTCATCACACTGTGCTACAGCCCAGCACTTACTTACTTTCTTTCTTTCTTTCTTTCTTTCTTTCTTTCTTTCTTTCTTTCGAGACAGGATCTTTTTGTCATTAAATTGCCAAGCTAGTATAACTCTCAATCCTCCTGCCTCTGCTTTCTATAATGCTGGGGTCATAGGTGTGTATTCATCATGCCTGGCTATAAATTCTCATTTTTAAAGATGAAAACAGTGAAGTTCAAAGGGGCTTGGTGCTGCTTGGAGTACAGTGCAAAGCCAAGATTCCAGCCCCAGCAGCCTGCCCCTCTGTAGCGTTCTTGTGGAACCAGCTCCCTTTCACACATTTGTGTGTAGCCTCACACATTTTTGAGGGCCCTTCCAACCTACACAAAAGGAAACTCTTGGTGGAAGAAACAGCTGTAGGTTTCCTGTCTGATGTCCTTTGAAATCTTACTACTTATCAGAATTTTCAGACTAACTCTGAGCAAACAGATGGAAAAAAAGGAAACTGTGGTCTTCCAGTGGATGAATAGATAAATAAAATGTGCTGTATCCATAGTGTGCTGTATTACTTGGTTACAAGAGAGAGTAAGGTGTTAAAGAGTAGAACGGAAGATAAACATTTGATAAAAACACTATGCTAAGTAAAAGACGTGAAGAACCACTTACTGTAAAATTCTATTTATATGAAATGCTCAGAATAGCCCAGTGCCCAGAGACAGAAAGGAGACCAAGGTTGCTACAGCCTGGGAGACAGCACTGAGGAGTGGCTGCTAATGGATATGGGTTCCATTTGAGGGCAGCGAGGACAGTGTTTTGGACTTGACTGTGCTGACGGGTGCACAACTCTGTGAAGAGACCAGCAACCACGGCACCATAACATTTTAAATGGTGAATTGTGAGATATGTGAATTGACCCTCAATGGAGCTGTGGCCAAAATGAGAAGTTGACAGTGACACTTCGGCAGGAAGGGTAGTCCAAGGTTTGACGCACTGGGGAGAGTACCGAGCTGTTCATCAGTTGTGCTACGTGGGAGCACGCGATGACAAGGCACATCCGTGGCGACCAGAGGTGGTTGCTGCCACTGAAAAAATAAAAAAAAAGAGAGCCAGAGAAAAGGAGAAAGAGGATCCAGGCGAGTCGAGGGATTCTGCAGTGAGAAAGTCCCCTTTAAAAATGTTAAAACATTTTTAGTTTTTCTCTCCTACGGGCTGAGAAAGCCATCCTTGAAATCTTACATGATTCAGTACGGGGCCAGAAGGTTTGCCCTTGAGCCAGTCATTCTGTTGGGAAGAAGCTTTGGCAGCCTGCTGCCTGCTTCCAACAGCAGATGGTGCTAAGTGTGCTCTTCCCCTTGAAGCCTGGAAGAATTAGTCAGGATTCTGTACATCATGGAAGCAGACCATGCTGGGATCAACCGAGCCTCGCTTCTTATGCAACAGACTGAGAAACCAGCTCATCCCGGGGCCCAGTAATTTGTTCGAGGTGAGGAGTCCCATGGAGTGGAATGTGTCCATCCCTACCTGAGGCCAAATTCAATTCCAAAACAGAAATGGAGAAGCTACGAAGAGACTTGTATTTCGTGTATTTTCTTTCTTTTCTTTTTATGTATCTAGTACAGGGTGTACAGAGTCTCACTGCGCAAATCGGACTCATAGTGATTCTCCTGTTTTCAGCTTCCCAAGCCCTGGGATTACAAGCCTGCACCACCATGCCGTCTCAGCACACCCCAGGGGCGGGGCCAGCACAGCATGCGGGGGATCAAACCTGAATCCCTGAATCTGCCTAAAGCAGGTGCGTTAGTCCCCTGAGCTATCTGGCTGGCCCTATTTCGTGTATTTCCAATAGTCCAAACAAACAAAAATACTATTGTGAAATATGGGCAACAAAAATTTATGCATGACTATTCATTTTAATATCTAAAAAGAAGCACTGTAAACCAGGTCAGCTCCTGGGCTGTCCTGCCTCATTCAGATTCTTGGTAAGATAAAAGGGACAATAAAGAAAAACTGCACCTTTAAGTGTCAAGAGATTGTTTTCAGAGATAGGGAAATTAGAGTAGGAGACAAAGATTTTCAGGCAGCATCTGTGGCTTTACTGAAGGAAATTAAAAAGAGGAGTCATGAAAGAAAGTGTTACCAAGACAATAGCGACACAGGAAGAACGCGCCAGCCTGTTTTCCATTTCAACAGCAAATCAAGTACAGAGCTGAAATATGTAATACCCTTTCAGTGCCTGTATCAGACATGCCTAGGACTCCATCAGAGGAGAACTGCTGTGTGTCTGCCTTTGAGCACTGCTGCAAGATAGGCAGCAAAAAAGAGCGCTGGTTTTAGTGTCTGAACTTCGGGCAGTGGGTGATGTGGACTCACTCCATTTCTGTGGGCTCACTGGATGGACAGGAATCACTATCATTGCCTATAAGAACTCTAAAAAAAAAAAAAAAAAGAAAAAACATTGAATGAGGTACACACAGGGAGAATAACTTAAAGGAATCGGTCCATGGGATTATAGTGACTGGCAACCTGAACTCCGTGGGGCAAGCTGGCAGGTAAGAAACTCAGGCGAGAGTGGCTGTCACAGTCTTAAAGCAAAGTCTGCAGGGCAGCGAGCCAGAAGCCCTGGCAAATTTACTACACTGAGGCCTCCACAGTTCCTTCTTCCTCAGAAAAACTCTGGCTTTCTGATGAGATGAGGCCCACCCACCTGAGGTTAGTGATTTGATTTACATAAAAACTGAAGGTAAATGTGTCAATCACATCTAAAAACTGCGCAATATTTAAGCTAGTGTTAGGCAAACAGCTGGTCAACATAATTCAGCCACTTTGACATGAGACTTACCATTGTCCTACTCTTTTCATTTCCTGACTTGTCAAATAGGCATCATCATTTAATAATCTGGGTTTTTTAAATTAACTTTAATGAGAAAGAAATAGCAATGAGACAATCTCAAAACATGTGAGTAGGACAGTTACAATAATTAACACATTGTATATTGTTGTCTTCATAGTAGTTATTCAGAGTACCAGATGCAGACATAACATCTTGTCTAAACACTATTAGTACAGATATTTATTCTCATTGAACTAATAAAAAGTAGCTATGTACCCATCTTAATTATTTTGTATCTATAGATATATTTTTTTTCACTACAAAATCATCCATCATTTATATCCCCCTTTTTTGTTTCGTTTTGTCAGAGATGCATGTTCCATTGGCATTCAAATATTTTAGGAGCGTGTCTTCAGCAAAATAACTCAATATAGTCCAATAGTCCATAATAGTAATGGGTTATGCACAGAACTGGCAATGTCAGAAGTTGTTGACTTGAGCCTTTTGCAGCTCAGCATATCAATATTCTGTTTATTGTTTCATCTCTGACACTTATACCATACCTGCATATGATAAGTACAAAACACATGTTTAGTGAATGTATAATGTGATAGTACTTTACAGCTATGAACTATAAAGTGTGCAAGCCAGACTCAACCACTATTTTGGGAGGAATATACTTTTCATCACACACACACACACACACACACACACTGTAGTCTCATTCAGTGATACCCTAAACTCACCATCAGACTAAGACACTGAGCCCAACAATTCCACTTCTAGGAATTCTTACACAGATATTCTCACACAGCTGGGGATGACTCCAGGCATTGATTTCATTACAGCATGATTTGCAATAGCAATGATTGGAAACAAATGTCTGTCAACATGGAGCTCAGCTATGTGAGCTCAGTGGGATTTCAAAGGACGAGGAAGCTCTTTATTCATGGATGGGCAAGGATCTCCAAGATACATATACCATTAAGGGAGAAAAGAAAGGAGCAGAACAGCACAGGTAAAAGCATAGGGATTTATAAAAGAAAGAAAAGGGGGGATATACAAAAGATATAAATATGTCTTTATACATGGCTACATTTATGCATTATATATTAATGTATTATATTTATGCATATATACGTGTGTGTGTGTGTGTGTGAATAAGTCATTAAACATGTGGAAGACAGGAACTAGGTGGTTGGAATATCCAGGTGGGGGCTGAGAAGATAGCTTGCTTGCCTGGCAAGTGCAAGGACCTGGGTTCAATTCCCAGTACCGTATGCCATGCCAGCCAGCCCAGGCCAACCACTGAAACCAGTCATGGTTGTGCATGCCTATAATCCCAGCACTGGGGAGGATGAGACAGGAGGGTCACTATGAATCTGAGCTGCATAGTGAGATTATGTACCAAATAAATAAATAAGATTTTACAAAACAAAGATCCAAGTGAGAATAAGGCTTTTCTTATAGTCTATAAGTAGACTATATTTCTACATAAATTTTTGTAATGTTGAATCATATAGATTACAAAGAAAGAATATGAATTGATTTAGTACTTGATGTAAAATGGATAAGCAAATAAATGGAATCTTTTTATCTGATTTTCCTCAAAACTGACTCCTCCATGCTTTTTGAACTTCATGTCCTCTTATCTGGGGTCTGAAAAATCATTATCTCATGTACTGAGAAAAACCAGTGCAGACTCCATTTCCATATGGAGACTCATGAATTTTAGATTTTGGAATCAAAGTTTGGCTTATAACAGGTCTCTCTCCTAAGGAAAAAAAAAAAAAAAAGAAAAGAAAGATAAGAGCAAAGGAGATAGCTCCAACAAATACCAGGAAGTCAATCTGCATCAGAAGCACCAGCAAAATTTTTTGAGAAGATCTGCAAAATGTATCAGCACAAGACCCCAATAGTAAAAAAAAAAAGAAAGAAAGAAAGAAAATCCCAAGCAATTCAGCTCAGAGACATAATTCCAGTGCTTTCACTGGTTGCAATGTATCAGAATCAAAGCAAAAGAATGAAGAGAGGGCTCTAGGCAGTGTTGTGAAAGAAGTGTCCTTAGAAAACCAAGTTTGTGAACTCACAACTCTCAGTTGGCCAAGTATTGGCAGTTTGATCTGTGAATCCAAACTCATTCTTCTCTTTCAGATTTCTGCCTCCTGCTTTTCTAATGCTCCATTAAGTCTCTCAAACCTTGGAGGAAACAGAAAGAAAAATCACAGTACTTCATTTGGAAATTTGAGTTATCTGGGCTATTCTTGCTCTTTCAGCACACTGATATTTCTCGAGGTTACCATTTTCATAATTTACAGACTTGGTGGTTTGCAAGCTTTTGGCTGTGTCAGGTGCAGCAACTAACAAGCCCCAAATCTCAGCAGTATGAAAGAACAATGTTTTATTGTTAGTCATACAAGGTGTGCCTCATGTCCCAGAACCCGCTGGCCAGGTATGGTAATCATCAAGGCCATGTCACCACCTACTCGCATCATCACTGTTTTCATCAACTTTTCATAATGGTGACAAACTACCAGAGAAACACAACTTCAAGAAGGAACAGATTGCTTTCCCTCATGGCTGCAGCCCATGCTCACTTGGCTCCGTTGCCCCTAGGTCCATCCCTCTGGTTTTCAATGGGAGTCATGTGGTGAAGCAAAGAGAGTTTTTATAGTAATTCCCCCCCACACACACAAGCACATTAAGCTATGAATCCATGAACAGATTCATCCATAAAGGAATGAACCTATAAACAGATGAATGCCCTCATGACCTAATCCCACCCTGCAGCCTTACCTCTGATCACTGCTAAACTGGGGACAAAGTCTTCAACACATGAACTTTCGAGGACATTTAAGATCCACAGCATAACAGAAGGAGAGAGGCATTACAGGAAGCAAAGCCCCAGCTCCCAAGCATTTCCACCCAATAGTGGCCTAGAGCTCCTCACCTGGCATTTCCTTGACTAAGAAAAATCACATGGAACATCCCCCTTCAAAGGGTAGAAGCATTCATTTTTCAGTGCACCTTCAGTGGGACAGCAGGAAATATTTGTTAGAGGCCTGTTCTCTTCCATATTTAATCTACCCCAATATAGCATGCCTTGTTATTACTTAGATTTACTTTGATTTTTCACACCCAAGAGCATGGTGCAATCTGTTGTGATGATTAGAATTTAAAGGGAGGCTAGATGGATTGACTTGAGAATTTCAAACTTAGCCACCCTGACCTGGCATTCTCTGACACATAATATGTTTTTAAGCTACACTTCATACCACAAGGTGAGCCTGAAGACTATTAGCGATGAGAATTCAGCAGGGCTGCATCTTCCTGCACCTTGAAATTGCTCTTCTATGTGAAGCAGCTTTTCTTTACCATAAAAAATGCCTGAAACATCCTAACTTTGGAAATAACATGGGGTGCATGCAGCTCCCAGTTGTGGAGATTCACGGGCATGATGTTGGCATCGGCTCAGTTCTGCTGAAGCTCACTCAGCTGCAGCACATTATGGCCAATGACAATGGCATAAGCCCGTGTGGGAGCAAAAGATCCTATGTATTCCTGCACAGGAAGCAAGAGAGACGCGGCCCCAGGGACCTAGAAACTTCCCACTAGGATCCAACTCTTAAAAAAGTGCATACTATGTCCCCAGATTGCCACCTCTGGGCCAACCCCCCAACACATGAACTTCTGGGAGAAGACACTTAAACTACACCCAAGCCACAGAATGTTCCTTGTAATTACTGCCAAAACTTTATAAGATTGGAGAATCCCCTGGGATCTGGAAGTGACTATGCTGACAAAATCCTCAGAAATCACATCCAAGCCACCTACTCACTACACATTATAGATGAGAAGCACGAAGCCCAGAAATGAAAATGTCTTACCCAACATCTCATAAAGGGAATGCATGAATGTTGTTTGAAGTAATTGTTCCATAAATTATTACCCACCAACAGAAAACTAATACAAAGTTATAGATTTTCAAAAGAACTCCTATTCTAACTAAGTCTCTATCCAAACCTAAAGCACTAAAAAGCACCAAAAATTGTAAAAAGATCTTGGCATCCCACTGTCACTTCCATATGTAATTCAAAATAAAATGTTATTTCTTGGAATCATGCATAGCCTGCATATGTAGCATAATTAACATGAGCTCCTTATGATTTTCTAGTTATAAAAATCTAAATCTTGCTTTCAAACTAAGTTTTTTCTTCATTCTATTTATTAAATAACCCATCATTGATTTGTAAGATAAAAAACCATTAATGGAAGAATAAACCTCTGATCAGGGAAGTGAAGAAATCAGGATGGAGCCGGGCATGGTGGCTCACTCCTGTAATCCCAGCACTCAGGAGGCTGAGGCAGGAGGATCAGTGTGAGTTCGAGACCAGCCTGGGCTACAAAAGTGAGCTCAAGGCCAGCCACAACTGCATAGTGAGATCCTGTCTCAAAAAGACAAAAAAAAAAGAAATCAGGATGGAATGGGGCATATGGATGGTAGCAAATGGGACCCTCCCTGGAGTCCACAATTCACCAAAATCTCAGTCTAGCTGCACCACCTTGAGTACCCGGGTTCCAGGGGAGCAGGGCTACATGCCTACAGACGCCTGCTCCTGGGGGCTCCGTACTCCTCCTGCAGGGCTTCTGGCAGGCTTGACAGGAAGCAAGTGAAGCACAAGGTGTCAGATCCCACAGAAAGCACAGGTGAGATCATCCTCAGGTTACCTCTGAGGGACAGAAGTCAGTAGCCCGGCAGCCTCGCCTGGACTGGCAGGCTAAGGTCCGAGTAGCCAGCCAGCGCAGCATGGACTCACCAGAAACCGCAGGGCAGCATTCTCCTACAGGGAACTTGTTGTCATCCCCTCCATGGATTATAGAGCTGCAAGGAAAAGGTGAAGGGAATCAAGGGAGAAGCTGCTCAAGCTGCTCTTGTCCCGTATGACAGCAACTTTGAGGTCAGCAGGTAGAAACACAATGCCCCTCTGAGGGCAGCTTGCCTTGCTTTCATAGCTGAGCCTCTTCAGAAGCCAACCAGTTGTCCGCAAAGCCGTTTTATAAGGCAGAGTGATGAGCTTGACCACTATCTCCAAATCCTGCTGTGCCCTTGCTACCGTGACCCTGAGAAAATCATTTCACTTCTCTACACCTTTAAACGGAGACATCTATCAAATAGAGGCAATAAGAGAGGCTCATTCTATTGTTTATATAGGAAGGATCCTCGTGTCTCAAAGATTTGATGTTCATTGAATCAGTTTTCAGGAGAGGTGATTGGATCACAAAGGCACTAACTGTGAGGGAAACAAAAGAGAAGATTTGCCTAGAGGAAATGTAGGTCCTTGAGCCTGACCTGGGACTATGTCGGGCCCCTAAACTTCTTTTCCTCTCCCTCTTCCTGCTTCCTAGACTCCAGGGGTGGGAAGCTCTCCTTGAACATATGCTTCCACCATAAGATTCTGCCTCAGCTCAGGCCCAGAAGCCAGGTTCCATGGATTGAAACCTCTGAGACTGTAAGATGAAATAAGTCTTGCAAGGGCTGGCGAGATAGTTCCGCAGACTAAGCACCTGCTCTGGCAAGCACAGGGATCAGGGCTGAACCCCCAGTCCCGCATGCTGGGCCGGCCTCACTCCTCTGGGTGAGCACATTGGAGATGGAGTCCTGGCGTGCCTGTAATCATGCCTGTAATCCCAAGGCTGAGGAGACTGAAAACAGGAGGGTCATTTCATGTCTGATCTGTGTAGTGAGACCCTGTACCAGATGAAAAAAAAATAAGTCTTTCTTCCTTTAGACTGCTTCTGTTGGGTCTTTCCTCCTGGTGACAGAAAGGTGGCTAATACTCTCCCTCACTGGGTTGTTTTTTAGCTGAAATCATGAGTTCAAGGCCCAGTTTCTGGCACATAAAAAGTGCTCTATAATCAAAGCATTCTCTTTGTGAAACCTGATTAGTTTGCTATTACCATGAAGGGAAAGAACAGCCACTTTTGACTTCCCTTCCTGTTTCCACAAAGTGACATGGTCTTATTTAACTAACAAGACCTACTTCCCTCACTTACAGGATAAAAGAAGATGCAAGTTGTACAGGAAGAAGCAGTCTCTGACATGACAACAGTCCTATTTTCTGCTTAAACCACTGGTTCTGGCCTCAACCCCCATGAGCTCTCTTTAATGCAGCAGGCAACTGATGTGGGAAATTGATTTTTCTTTTCTTACTTTGGAGCCAGCAGCAGTGAGTTCTTTGAAACAACAGAACATCTCCACAGTTTCTCAGTTGGGAGATCCAGACTCCCGGAGAGGACAGACTGGATCTCTGTCCTGTTCCTGTTTTCTAGAGAATGAGTCACTACCGCTGGCAGGTGAGCGCAGCCACCCCAGGCCAGCGCTCATGTGCAGCGTCTGAGTTCTTATACCCATGAGTAGAAAGGAAACCATGGATTATGCCTTACCTAAGGCATGCAGCAAAGCTGAGGCTGGCACCCAGAGCAACAACAAAAACAAGCGAGCTGAAAGAAGAAACAGAGACAAAGTGATTATGGCATTCGTTCATGTGGTCTTTATTTGAAGAGTAGTTGTGTAAGAAACTTTGAAACCAGCCCGACCAGGAGAACATGGCAAGTTGACGGAACCATAACACCTACTAGGTTTTGAAGCCAATATACCCAGATCAGTCACACTGAAAAGAAAATACACAGAAGGTGCCTTTAGGTTCACACTTCAAAAGTTAAAATTCCCTTGGCCAGCTTTCTAGCCTTTGGAGGTCCTGCTCCTCTGAGCCCTTGCTGCTCAGAAGATGAAACCAGAAACAAGAGATGCCACTGAACTCTGATTCCCGTAGGGCTGGTTGAACTGGTCCAAACCGGCTTCAAAATCTCTGAGGTAGTTGGCAGTCACTGAAAGTCACAGGTAGAAAAGTCAGATTCTGAAAACTCCATGGAGGAGAGAAAACAGCAGATGTGTTATCTGTGAGACATTAAGTGAGGAAAATTTTTCCTATTTCTTTTTCGGTGTCAAATTATTATCAAGTACTCTAAGCCTCATGGTTAGAATATGGAGAGTCATTTATTCCAAAATGTGCTGCTTCCATTTGTCCACGAAGTGGGTAGTAATGTGCTCTTTCCCAAAGGGAGCGACAGCAGGAATGGAAATGTAATTTATTTTTTATTGCTGAGTTGGGCTTTTTCAAATGATTTTTGCAGACATATCTTTAATAGATTTTGGGACATATTTTATTTGTTGAGAAATTTCCATGCCCTTGCATAATTTCAATTATTCAGTGGAAACCACAGTTTGGGGAATTGTTCCGGCCATTTATTCAACTCTTTGAATAAGCCATATTTATTACTTAGATTGATTACTTTGTCCATTTGGCGATTAGCTCGGATGAATGGGGATTAAGAGAAAGTGGATTTGGGCTCCTTTGCCTGCAGTAACACGAGGGGCCCCTTGCTGGGCTGGAGCAGCTTGGGAGCAGCTTTGCGTCTGCCCTCCACCCAGGCACCATCTAAGTAAAGGGATTGCGAGGAGGTGCGCGTCATCAAAAGCGCCTTTCCGCTGAAGCCACTCACCTGCAAGGCTCTCAGGGCCGGCCAGCTGAGCGATGGGGTTTGCTTTAGGTTGGGGAGGGAGGGTTTGTTTGTTTGTTTTGTTTTTGGTCTTTTTGAGACAGTCTCACTATGCAGTTCAGGCTGGCCCTGAACTTGCTTTTGTAGCCCAGGCTGGTATCAAACTTACACCGATCCTCCTGCCTCAGCCTCCCAAGTTCTGGGATTACAGGCATGCACCACCATGCCCGGCTGATGAGGTCTGTTTATTCACAAGCAACAACTCTGGAGACAGGCACCCACCTTGGTTTGGTTCAGTGCCTCAGCCATGCCTGACAGACATCTCTGTATACTTTCTGGCCAAAAATGGCTGTGATAAGTGAGGCCCTCACAGCCCTGAGGAAGAGCCAGAGAAAGGGACCTTTCAGCATGTTCTGTCTCTTCTTCTCAAGAAACTAAATACTTGTCCTGAAGTCTCAGGGTCTGCCCACTTACCTCCACGTTACTCTTGGCTGGAGCTGCCACGCTGCGTCCTCCCTGCCGCATTCTGACTTTCTCAGTGTAACAGTAAGCATGCACACATCAATGTCAGATGACAACACACCTCTTCCTCAACCCTTCAGTGGCACCCAGGACACTCATGGGCAACGCCACTGTCGTCAGAGGCCTCCAAAGACCTACAGGACCTGGCCGCCCCATCTCTTCTCTGACCTCAGCCACGGCTGACTGCCCTGGCTCCATCCACTCTGGCCCCCTGGCTGCCACTACTTCATGACAGGACACATGTGCTCCTCACAAGGACACCCCTCTAGGCCTTGAATTTGCTGTCTCCTCTGCCTGGTGTGATCCTCTCCTCCCCAGCGGCCTCAATTGCTCCCTCACCTCCTTCACTTTGCTGGATATCATCACCATCCAATTGACAATTCCAACTTCCCTTCTTTATCTTATTATTTTTGCATCCTTATAATCAGCATAGCCACTTATTTATCTTTCTTGTCCTTCCCTCCCAACGACCAGAATAGTTCCAGGCTGTAAATGGGGTCACACAAGAAAGGAGGCATGGAGGAGTGCCTGGGGCACACCTGACTTGTCCGACCTCTACCAGCAAGCAGTAGACACTCCGCCCTCCACAGCAAAGGCTCCACAGGGGCAGAGGACTGAAAATTACTTTTCAGCACTCAGGAAGGTGCATGTGACGTATGAATACCATCTTCACAAGCTCCCAGCTGCCACATAAGGCTAAAACTAGCCTCCAGGTTCTGTGTTCTTAACCTTATACCATTTGTCTTTTGACACTTATGCTTTGTAGACATTATAGCTCCTAGAAAGATGACTTCTAGAACTCAGGCACACTGGCATTCTCACTCACCACTTTGGCCAAATGTTTGACCTAAAAGAGTAGGAAAAAATAAAAGGTAGAATTGTCTTAGAAGAGTCTTAGAAGAGTCACCAGGTCCCTTGTGTACTTCTAAGACACTCCTTCATAGACTTGCAATCAAAGTTATTTTTTTTTAATTTGAAGTTTAACTGATCATCCCTAGGCATACTCATAAATTTTTACTATAACTATTTTGATATTTACTTGTTTGTTACCTCACAGTCTTTTTTATGACACCTTCCCAAAGGGTAAGCAACTAAGGAGAGGCCTCTGTGCCATTCACCTAGCATAGCAGTCTTTCCACTCATCAAATAACTGAGGATTAACTAAGGATTATCAATCCTTAATTAACTAGGATTAACTAAGCACTCCTGACTAATTGCTGTATGAAGGTGAACATGTAGCTCTGAGACTAGGATCTTGGTGTTTGTAACAGTGTGCTACAGAGAAGACATGGAGCTTAGGTACACTCACCTCAGTTACCATCCTAGTTGTCTGTCTTTGTCATATGCGAGACCTTGGACAGGTGCCTTAACTTGACTCAACCCCAGTTATCACATTATAGAATAGAGACAACAGCTTACCCGCTGGTTTATTCACAGGAATAAATAAAGAATGGCATACTATAGGTTCTGGGCCATCTGATTCCTAGGTTGGGACAGGAATGAGCTTCCCTAGTGGTGGCCACTACAGCAGTAACTGAGGGAGGGTACCTGTTGAACACAATCAGCTTAATGCAACTCCTGTCTTTACTGAAGGGCCAGAGTGTCATGGAAGCATTGCCTCGAGAGATGAGCTAGAATTCCGGAAAGAGAGCTAGAGAAAAGCAGATAGGAAGAGAGGCCGCCCAGCCCAGCTCCCTGCGTGGAAAGCATTGCTCCACTGCAAAACAAAGTTCTTATCCTGGGCTCAGAACTCAGAATAAGATCCACAAATGCTGCGCCCATTCGCAGAAGTCTGTCCTCGGCACCAGCTAGAGGGCAGCTGAGCACTGTGGGTCAACAGAGCCTCTGGTGCCCTGCCTAAGCCCCACTTCTGAGCACCAGAGCTGCCCTCTCAACCATTCCCAGGTGCAGATGCCCACTTGCCGTCCCCAAGTCCTGTGGCCAGTGGAACAGGCTGGCCAGGGATCCCCTCCCTGCCCTGCAGACTTGGCTGGGGAATACTGGGCAGCCTCCTCAATTATGCTCCTCCCTCACCCTGCCCAGGCTTCTCCGGGCATAGGGATTTGCCTCCCTCCCCCAGCACAGACCCGCACTCAGTTATTCCCTGGCTGTCCTATCACAAGTGGTCGGACTGCCCAGCCGGAAGGTCTCCTAGGGACTTGACAAATTCAAAATTCCCCGTTGCAGGTTGCACCGACTAAGTCAGAAACTGCACTTTACCAAGCTCTCTAGTTACTTGTTAAGCTCTTAAAATTTGAGAAGAGTGGGCTATGAGATTTTATTTCTCAACTCTGTAGAAGAGGGCCACCTCGGAACTTGGCTACGGCGCCTTTTCCCCCTTCACACATCTTTTGCTAAAAATGTATTGAGCTTTCACTTTGTGTAAGTGTGGTATGTGTGGAGGAACCAGATCCAGATCCGTGGGTTGCCCCTGACTGCTAAGCAAGCCCTGTGGAGGTAGCAGGAGCCCGCTGAATGGCAGAAAGGCTCTGGGGAGGACAGGAACGCTGCAAAAGAGACTTAATGCACAGGTGCTCTGAGAATTTTTGATTCTAAGGGTCCCAGAGAGAACAACCCAGCCAATACCACCTTTCTCCCCAAGAAGGAAGCCTTCCCAGAGCTATCTCCAAGGAGACCCAAGGTCTACAAAGCCTCCGTCAGCATCCTGGTCTCCAGTATAGAACTCACATAAGCTTACTTTCCCTTTGTCTGAGGTACTTCCTGGGGTACAGTGTGTTGGGTCACTCTGGAGAAATGCAGTTTTATTTTTCTTTTGCTTTTTTTTTTTGTCTTTTTGAGACAGGGTCTCAGTTTTATTTTTCAATCACAGCTGTGTGTTCCTGCAAGCAAAAGCAACTCAAGCTGAATCTAATGCAGTCTAAAAGCACGCTGAGGCTGGGGAGTCACAGAAGTGGCCCAATGGACTCTCACCAGACAAGCAGAAAGTGTGCCACCGCCAGACCTCTTTTCCTCCCCTTCTATGACCCCAGCTCCATTCAGTTAGGTAAAGTAATTGATCACCTCTGATGAGAACTGAGAAAGTAGCATACGCAGTCTTGTCCTAGCAAAAGAAGCTAGCCAGTCAACAAGTGACAGCTCCAGTGTCTCTGCTTCCCTTTCCTTCAGACACAATAAAAACGTAAATGCTCGATCTACTGGCTCTGGGTACTAGAACAGCCCCAGTAAGCCTCATTTTGTCATCTGCTTTCAGCAGCCCTACTGAGAGCCTTCACCTGAAAGAACCTGCCAGTCTCCCACCCCCTCACCCCAGTTCTTACTGGGCAAAGTCCTGCTCATCCTTAGACTTCAGCTCCAGTGACGGCTGCATGCCCAAGGGCCTCAACAAAAGCACAGCCCCTTCCCTGTGCTCCTGGAGCCCCCGCCTTCACATGCCTTAAATTCTCTGTAGCCATTCCTACATGGATCCTGAATTACACAGACTTATCTGTGCTACAGAATCCAGAAGTGTTTAAACAATAGAAGCAATAAAAGTAAAGTTTCCAGCAATAGGCATAGTATATTAAGCAAAGAAAGAGATTACAAACCCAGGGAAAAAACTGAATATATATATATATATATATATATATATATATATATATATATATATATATGTAATCTTAAATGCGGGTTTGGGGCTCTTTGAAAAATACTGCTTTGCTTGTTTTTCACAGTGTATCTCTGAGGAAGACATTGTCCTCATCTTTGAATGGAAGAAATCGACATTAAGAGGGGCTTAATCACTTCCCCTGGGCCACAGGGCTAGGACCAATTGGTGTATCTGTCCTCCTAGTAATCTGCCTCCAAAGAGGGCAGAAAACTTCCTTTATAAGAAGACAATGGATGGGAAATAATTGACCTCTAAGCATCATGGGGGGGGGGATCGGCAGAAGGGTGAGCTGGGGGCTGGTGTGGGGAGCGAGCCTCGTCGGCATTTCTGGGACCTCTCCTCTTCTTTCCTTGCTACCTGTGCTTCTCCCTTCAGAGTGTTTGTCCCAGTTTGCCCATCTTCCCCACCTGTGCCAGCCCTCAAATTCACTGTTGCGGACCCTAGGGAAGCAGCGGGCTTCCATGTGCACAGTGGAATCTTGCTAACTAACACAAGGCAGTGGATAATAAAGGAAAGCGTGGGTGGAAGTATTGCAATGGCCATGGTAGATTTATGGCAAGGTGTGCTTAGAGGCCAGCACTAAGCGTCAGCAACCACGGCAGCTAGGGCAGCTCCCTGGAGCTCACCTGGGGCGCTTGCCTACCAGGGCCTCCGTGACTTAATCCAACTAGTGAACAGGACTTTCTTAGGTCGAAGTGGACTGATTGGAAAGGGCAGCGCTGCAGCACGAAGCCCCCGAGCAGACTCAGCTCAGGGCCCTCAAGGCTGGGTACAAAATCAATAACTCCACTACAGCCAATCTCAGGGAATCCTCGAAGTGATTTATTGGTCAGTACATTTGGCACTTGAAGAACAATTTATGCCACGACTTGTAAAACTTTAACAGCAGGAAGCACTTGAGAGTTTGCAAGGGTTCACTGTGGACAGGGGATGCCCGTGTTGGCTCTTAAAATAGCATCTGCCTCAAATTTTCTCTTTTTCCTATCTGGAAAAGATCGGAGATATTTGCAGAATGTCTGGGTTTTCTGTCTTTGAGGCAGCATCTCCTGGTGTAGTTTAGGCTGGTGTTGACCTCTCTATACGGCCCAGGCTGGCCTCAAAATCAGAGTGATCCACCTTGTCTCAGTGTCCTGAGTGTGGAGACAAGGGTATCCACCGTGACACCCATAATCACACATTGAAGAAGACCTATAATCACACATTGTTCCTTAGAAGCTGCGGCGACTCCTGTTCACACCTGCGAGGAGCCCAGGCTCTCCCGCACATCTCTTCATTGCAGTATAATTAACACCTTCATCACCTCCTGGGCTCACACCAAGGCTGCCACCTCCTTCTTGGTTCCAGCGTCTCTCCTTCCTCACTGTGTGTCTCTGCTGGGAGTAGGAAGTGTCACTGCAGCCTGGCTAACACTAAGGACACAGACCCTTAGGAGGCATTCAGGACCCCCACCTGTGCTGGAGCTCTCACCTCCCTCCCTGGACTGACGGCCTCCATGCTTCTGTGTGTCTGTCCATGCCACAGTTAGGTGCTGAATGTCTCCTGAAGGTCTCTCGGTGGGGCCGGTGAGATAGCTCAGCATACTACAGCGCATGCCTATGTACACAAGCTTAGGCAAGCTCAGAGATCACAGTTAGATCCCCAGCACCACATGCTGTACCAGCCTCATCCCCCTGGGTGGGCTGAGTCAGCCAGAGTCTGGGAATAGCAGGCATATTGGTGCACACCGCTATTCCCAGCACTGGGAAGGCTGAAAGCAGAATTACCACGACCCATAGCGAGACCCTGTAACAACCAAATACATTTAAAAGAAAGAAAGAAAAGAAAAGCCAAGTCCCTCTCTAAAGGCTGCTCCCAAGCAGCACATGGAAGACTTTGACAGTATTGGAAGGTCTAGAGTTAGGCAGGGCCTAAGGCAGCGGTTCTCAACCTATGGGTCATGACCCTGGTGGGCGTTGAATGACCAAAACACAGAGGTTGCCTAAAGTTATTCTAAATCATAACTGTAGCAAAATTACATTGGCCACCAAAATTATTTTTTGGTTTGGGTCACTGCAACATGAGGAACTGTATTGCAGGGTCACAGCATTAGAAAGGTTGAGAACCACTGGCCTAAAGGGAGGTCCTCAGGGCACTACACAGGTACCTTCACAAGAGACTGTGCACCTGGCGCCCTCTCCCTCCCTCTCCTTCCCTTCTCCCTCCTTTCCTGTTTTGCTTCTCCCTCTATCTTCCTCTGTTCCTCCCCTCTACCTCTACCTTCCTTCTCTTTCCCCCCTCCACTTTTTTGCGCTCTCTCTCTCTCTCTGTCTCTCTGTCTCTGTCTGTCTGTCTGTTTGTCTCTCTCTCTCTCTCTCTCTCTCTCTCTCTCTCTCTCTCTCTCTCTCTCTCTCTCTCTCTCTCTCTCTCTCTCTCTCTCTCTCTCTCTCTCTCTCTCTCTCTCTCTCTCTCTCTCTCCCTGTCTCTCTCTCCCTGTCTCTCTCTCTCTCTCTGGCCATGATATGCTTCCCTCCCTGGAGGCCCAAACCAGTGGAAGCCCTCAACCTTGTAGCTGAACCTCCACAACCTCCACAACTGTAACCCATAATAAGCTTTGCTTTGCTTTGTAAGTAGCTTGTGCCAGGACTTCCTCTGTAATGATATTCAGCTGACAGATACCACCAGTCACACTTAAGCCCATTCCTTGCTCCTCTCATTTCTAGGCGTAATGTCCCTCCCAGCCTACAATGCTTGCTCTCCAAGGCTCCTGTCAAACTGCCCTGGCCATCCAGAATTCATTCTCATGATATCACCTTTATGAACGTGTTCCCAATGCCTTCAGTGAAAATGAACTCCTCTCTTTCCATGTCCTCATGTAATGTCTTGATTCTGTTGTGTTTTTCAAAAGGTTATCTGTCCTTGGAGTTAATTCCATGAAATTATCACAGTTCCATTGTAAGATGGTCTCATTCTGTGTTCTGGTCAGGCCTTGTTGGTAGATAGTAACCCCCCATAATCAGCATATCTGTGGGGTGTTCCTTTGTTCTTTGCAGCATCAGGGTTTCTGCATTTAATGACCCTAGTTAAACTCAGCATATCAAAGGGATTTTTTGGAGAAACATCAGTGATTAGCTTTGGAAATTTCCATGATTTGTTACTTTGTCAAGCTCAAAAAGCAGTCCTTTTTCTCCTTGCTTATAATCCAGGGAAAGCTACAAAATCCTGGACCATACTTTGTAGTAAAAGATAATGGTGTAGGTGTTCATTCTTAAACTCTGGCTCCTATTTTCATCTCCTCTCAAAAGTAAGAGCATCTACGAGCTATATAGACATATCCTTCAAGACTATACACAATGATTTATTATCACTTATTTTCTCTCCCTTAGATAATTCTTATCAGCTTAGAAGAATGTGCTGGAATCCCCAGTTAGTAACCTTATATCAACCTAGTTCTGCAGTCCAGAAATGGTAACAATAAGACTTTGTAGAAGGGATCATACTTCCTATCCACACTTTCTCACTGTCTGTTCTCTATTCGTAAATTAAATTTATATTTGTCCTGCATTAGAAATGTAGGTCCATTGTGGAAAATCAGAAAATACAGGTCAAAGAAAACTAAAAATACCAGTAAAGGCAAACAACTAAGAATGGGGTAAACTACATTTCCCATCTTTCCTTGTCCGTAGGGTGAATATCTGTGTATCCCACTAAGGAAGGAGCCCTGTCCTTCACAGTCACTAATGATGTACAAGTAGTAGTGCTATCTATGTCTTGCTTCCTGACATGGTCCATAAAGCCCCCTATGCACATTCTTTCTTTTTCTTGCAAGATTGAGAGCCTTCCATGTTTTGAAAATGACACAGTCGATATTATTCGCAATATTATTCAATGAAGGGCCCATTTTTCTGCCAAGACTACTACCTTGACAGAGTTCTTCCCTCCACAATAGATTGTAAATGCCTTAATTTTGTCCAGAACTCATAACCCTAACATAAAATTCTCCCCAGAAAGACAGAAGATACACCCACAGAACCATTTCTTACAACAGAGAAAGAGGCAAGGGGAAGCAGTAAAACCTTCCAAAAAAAAAATGAGAAAATGCAGTATCTTAAGACAGAATGTGAAGACATACAAAAGTAAATATGAAGAACTTAGCACCAGTAAGTTCAGCGTAGTTATAAAAAGGAGCAGAACATCTGAAATAGTCTACAAGAAATACTACTCTCTTGGCTCCATGAGTTAGGAGTTCTAGGCACCTCCTTGGTGTGAAAGAACTAAAAGTTGCACCAGAATTTGCTTTAAAATTTTTGGTAATTGTGTTACATAAATATGTATGATGCATTTTATATTAAGCCTCAATAAAAATAATAATGGTTTCATTGCTCTCAACAAACTCTGACTTGAATAATAATTCACAGTATTTCATGTAATGTAGCACACAGTCAGGTGAACACGATGCTTTCTTAAAAATATGGACACTTTCTGAGCCTATAATTCTGCTTTAAGGAAGTTAACCTAACTAATTAAGAATATGAATGAATACTTGGCTATAAGTATAGTCATTACATTTATTTATAAGAGCAACCTAAACATGCAGCAATAAAAGATTGGTTAGAGTCATTAAAGAAATTGTTCTCTGGATAAATATTTATTGGCACAAAATGAATTCATTAGGTTTAAAATGCAGGTTATAAAGCAATGTGATCCTATTGTATTTCTATGTGTATCTGTAAATATTCAGTGAGAAGGCTGGCAGAGAGAGCACGTGGGAGGGCATTTGACACAGTAACATTTTAGCATAGTTTCTCTGAAAAGTAATAAAAGAAAGAGGATAGGTAGATAGATGATAGATAGATAGATAGATAGATGACAGATTGATAGATAGATAGATAGATAGATAGATAGATAGATAGATAGATAGATAGAAACTTTTTGTCTTCAGTTTTCTTTTTCCCTATTGCTAGTAATTGCCAGTACTGAATTTTAACCACAGCAAGGCTGGTGATCAGAAGAGGCACACCTGGTGGGAGATACCTTTTACCCAGCTTCTGCCTGAATGTGCTAACGCAGCACATAAAACAGAGCCACAGACACCTTCGAGGCCAATACCGACTGAGGAGGCTGGAGGGCCCCCTCTGACTCAGATCTTCTGGGACATGGCGGCACAGCCGTTCTTTTGCGCACCAGCTGATGCTTCAGTCTCTGCAAGGCCGTTCTACCCTGCTTCTACCCTGGTCCTCACATCACTCTTCTCATTCTTCTTCATCAGCTCATTGCTTTAGTCAGCCTGGGCGACAATAACAAAACACTAGAGACTGGAAATTTAAACCACAGAAAGGTGTTTCCCATGGTTCTTCAGGCTGAGAAGTGCAAGATCAAGCTTTCTGCCCATAGCTGTCTGGTGAGGACCCTGGCCTGCACAGGACCGCCTGCTTACCGTGTCCTCAGATGCTTTTCATCGGTGCATGGCCGTGGAGAGAAAGGGAGCCTCCTCTCCCTCCCTCCCTCACATAACCTAATAGGGTCCTAGTCATTCCCAAAGGCTCTCTCTCCAAATACCATCATCATGTTGGAGGTCAGAGCCTCAACGTGTGATGTGAGGGACACAGATGGCAGTCTGCTTCATTTCTAGGTTCACCAGCAGTATGAACGAGCAGTATGAGTGCCTTCCTGTTGAGAACCACAAGCACAGGACTAGGGTAGACTTTCTCTTTTACATGTAGTGGTGTCCTCAGCTTGAACTTGTCCACACACACAAAGCCCACAAGGTAAATGAAGAGCAAGCATGCTCTCTGGTGCAAAAGGGAGAAAAGAAGCAACTGTTCCATCTCCAGACCCAGAATTCGGAACCCAGTGTGAGTAGTATGCAGTCCTCTGTGGCCATCGTGCAGATGTGACAGGGCTGGAATAACTCCAGTTCTTGGCTTCTCTGACCTAAGGCCAAAGCCACTAGTTTCCAGCACTAAAACATGGGACACCTCCAGGTGCAAGGATGCAGTGGGATGACTTTGTCTTTCTTTTTCTTCTTTTTTCTTCCTATTTGAGGCAAGGTTTCAACATACAGCTCAGGCTGCCTTTGAACTCACTTTGTAGCCCAGGCTGGTCCTGAACTCACAGCAATCCTCCTGCATCCCCACCCCCAGTGCTGGGATTATAGGCGTGTACTACCCCACTGTTATGGTTTGTGTCTAGGTATCCTCCTAAAACTTCATACAGTCATGGGTAGCTTCTGGAATTTGTGATTATTGTGAGTGTGGGTGTTGCACCTCCCCTGGGGCAGGCAATTTGCATTTCAGTGTAAGGAAGGAAAAGAAGTTCGCTGCTTGAGCTGCTGCTGCTCCTCCCTTGGCTCTTGCCCTTGCCCACCACCATGAAAGATTGCCCTCTGCCCTGTGCCGCTCTGCCTTGGAGCCAGCTAAGTGTGGACTGAAACCTCCAGTAACTGTGAGCTAAATAAACCTCTCCCTCCCTCACTTTGAATGTCAGGTATTTGTCCCAGCAACAAGAGAAGAGTAACTGAGATACCAGCCTACTTTGTCTTATTCTTACACCATTTTGAAATGAGCAAAATATAACTTCTAACCTGCTCACAGAGAATTGCTGAGTTTGTGGTCTCACGACATGGAGGAATGAAGTTAAGAACCAAAGCAAGAGGCTGAAAAAGATGTGGTATTTTCATAAAATGGAATATTACTCAGCTATAAGAAAGGATAAACTAGAAGACTTCATATATAAGTGGATGTACCTTGAACATATACGCATTAAAGAGGTAAATCAGACCTATATATGCAAATACCATATAGTGTTAGGACTCAAAAGAAGGAAAAAAATAAGTAAATAAATAAACTTTGGGGGGTACCAAGAATCAAACTCAGGATCTTCCATTTTCTGCATCCTCAACCCCTATAAATTTTTTTTAGAAGAGTGGTGCATTTGGAAGAGTTTTTAAAAATTAAGATTTATTGAAAGTGTTAATGTGTAGTTATTTGACCCATCTTACACACCTGTATCTATTAATCTAAACAGATTTGATGATGGTGAAAATATATAATACAACCATTGTTAAATTTTTGTTCTTGTTTTGAAATTCTGAACTATATGTACTCTTGCTTGTTACTGTTTTTCTATCTTTGTTTCTGCTATTTTTACTCTTTAAAATAAACCTTTAAATAAAATTAAAAAAAAAAAGAGCCAAAGCAAGAAACTAAGAGGATTTTCTTGGAAATAAGGAAAAGGAGAATAGCTAGCTCCTGGATTTCCAGGAGGGGTCTGAAGAGGGTGGCTACTGAGGGTCTTTCTCAAGGAAATTCATACATTACCATCGCCAAGGAGTACAACGTGGACCAGACTGCAGTCAGTCTATAGGCTAGCCAGCACAGCTGCCTAGCTAGCAGTGGTGCAACAGGAAGATGTCCTAGTCACATCCCACAGATACGTGGGAAAGACAGGGAACATGTGTGCCCAGGGGCTGCTCAGGCCCTGTGCATCCGATGCTGATCTGGGCTCAGGAGACCAGCAGTGCAAGCAAGCTTCAGCACTACTAGGAGGAGAGGCAAGCAGGCCCAGCTTGTCCACCCTGGGGCTGGGCTCTTTCGATGCCCTCAGCCGTAATTCTGATGTCTGTAATTTTTGTGCTGACTTCCTTAAAAGCCCAGTCCCTCTTGGACTGCATGTTAATTTCTATCTAACTATGTTGTCCATAATAATTCCACCTGCTCATTTGAGGTTTCATAAGCAGGTTGGACATTGCCCTAAGATGAAGTCCACCTTCTCACCAGATTTGGCTACGACGGTGGGGTCCTGTAGACTTCTTAACTATGTTGCAGATTCCCTTCCCAACCTCACTAATCAGCCTCCCTTCTCTCCCAGAGTAGGACCCAGCTTCTGGTTTTCTCCTCAGCTAAATTGCTCCCAATTCCAGCCCACCTTCCTTGCTGTCCCGGAACATTTTCCAGAGTCTAACTCCGATACAGCCTATTGGAGATGCAGGGGTGGCTTCACTCTGCCCTTGGGGATGAGCTCCTTTGCTGCCGCCTGCCGCCTGCCACCTCGGGCCTGTCGGAGCTCTCCCACTGGAGTCTCCTAGCTCTTTTATTCTGTCCTTCTCTTACACTGCTGCGCACCTGCCTTCTGTCGCTTCCGCACACTGCAGCCATCTCCATCGCCCTGGCTCTCTCGGTTCCAGGATACCTGCCATCTCCCCTGGAAACACTGTCCAGCACCACACCAGAGAGTTGGCAGCAGGGCGGGCTAGATAGCTCAGCAGATTAAGAGCCTGCTTTGGCAAGAGAAGGGACCAGGGTTCGATTTCTGGACCTGCACACCACGTCAGCCCTGCCCTGCCCCTGAGCCAGGCATGGTTGCACAGGCTGTGGAGAGAGAGAGAGAGAGAGAGAGAGAGAGAGAGAGAGAGAGAGAGTTCATAGCTCTTCTACTTCTCAAGCTCACAGTCATGAGCATAGCCAGACCTCTTCTTATTTTATGATAGATGTTTGTGGACCTATCTTTCAGCCTACTTTAATCAACTGAATGACATTTTTACCTTTCTTCAGACATGTAATTTGGGACTTAGACATCAACATCAATTAGTATTTCTGAGTAAGTTGATTAGTGAGCAAACCAAAGAATGAGGAAGTGGCACAAGAGGCAGCAGACACTGCCTCTGGGGTGAAAGCACGCTTCCTAAGTGTTCACAGATCCAAGCAACGTGGGGGATAGAACATCGGACTTGGACAGCGACATTGGCCTAGGGCAGACATAGCTTAGCTGGAAGTCGGGAGAGTGAGGTGATCCCCTGAGGGGAGGCACTATGTGGGTGGGGCAGAGCTGTAAGTTGCCGCTTTACTGATTTGGAGCTTTTCCAGGAGAGCCATAAGAAAGAGACTGCAGCTCAAATCCACCTTTTCTAAGAAAATTAAGTTCCAAAAGATGATCCAGGGAAAACACATCCCACTGCAAGCAATGTTCTATTAATCAGGGGCTCTGAGATGTGACCTGCTCGGGCCGTGCCTGCCATCTTCTATTTCCTCTTTAATCAAATCCCTGGATGCCACAGTTCTCAACTTGGAGAGACTTAAAAGGCGCTTTGATTAATGGACCTGATCAGTGTCCACCGCTGTTTAACCGCGGCGATCTCCTCGTGGCTCCTCGCCGCGGCACACCATCCCTTTTATTACGGGAACTGAAGAATGTGACGACCTGCCACGCAGCAGAGTAATTTATGAAAAATATATTTTTGAAAAGGAGAGTGTATCAGAGCTTGAAAAGAACTCAGACACTGTTGCTATTTTAATTTTACACAGGCTATGCAAATAATTAAATGTCAGGTCATATTGACACCATCAAATTTAAGAGAGTATACACGACTCATAACCCCACAGTCCTAGAGAATATTAAATCAGATTTATCAAAGCACTGAATTGTACCTTGCTCTTGACATGAAGTAACAGTATTGATTGGGTTAAAAATGAGCCACTTTCCAAAAACCTCTGCCTGCTACAAATGTTTCCACATATACCACAATGCTTTAAAAAAGAAATAAAGAAAAATTGAGATGAATTCATAAATATTTTTAAGCACTAAATTCCTTTCTGGTCCTCTACTTTTCATAAGCCTTTCCTGCTTCATATAGCTTGTTTCAACTATTGACTTCAAAGAGAAAATCGCCAATACTTTGGGCTGGGTAATGGATGCTGCTCCCCTCCTGTAGAGCAAGTTTATTTGAAAGTGTATCTGATATTTCCTCATGGCTTTGCACACCTGGGTCTCAATTAGTCACATGAGCTTGTATTGTGTACTAAGAACCCCATGCCATGTACCGTGTATAGCTATTCCAGACTAGCAAGGAAAACATGTAATCTCTCAGGAATATACTGAGAAAACAACAATGGTCAGTGCATAAAAAGATATATATTATGCACATGTGATTCTCAAAGAAAGAAGGACAATCAAAAACAAAGGTAGGCACTGACTCCATGGCTTGTCAGCCCATTGCCCATGGCAGACATAACTAATCAACTGCAGCTTTTGGCCACATATCCCACAAAACCATGCTCACTTCTCATCTACCTTACCTTGTGGGCTTTATGTACGTAGACAAGTTGAAGCTGATGACACCACTACATGTAAAAGGGAAGGTCGACCCTAGCCCTGGGCTTGCAGTTCTCTAAGGGGAGGCAGTGTTTCCTGTATGCTAGGAAACAAATGAGCACATGGACATTCCAGGAAAAGGCTCTGCTCTTGTGGGGGAAGAGGGCAATACATGAAGATAATTACCAGGAAAGAGAGAGATACTAGGAAAACAGGGAATGGAAATGAGACAGAGTGTGACAATGGAATCAGAAGAGGGAAGGCCCTCTGTCTAGTGTGGTTGGTGTTTCCTCTGGAGAAGTCGTATTTGCAGAGACTCTGGACCAGGGAGAAAAGACAAGCAATGACACCTATGCCTCCCCCTCCTGCCTAACATAGCTTGCTGGGCCTCACCAGTCAACTGGGATACTGGTGATTTTGAACCACACGAGTCATTCTGTCCTAGGTAGCTCTACACATACATACATCCTGTGTATGCTGACAAGTCTGAACTAAAACGTATGCAGGGTAGCTATGGGCTGCATACTGAACAACATCAACCACCCCAAGTGAAAGGAAGACTGACTACGCTTGGACCCTGGTCTTCTTTTAACCTTTAGAATCCCCAGTTCCTCATCAGTAAAATTAGAATGTGAAGCAAAATGTTCCATTTAATTTCGTAAATTCTAGGATCAGTAATTCTAACCAAAAGTCAAGTCAGGTTTTAGACAAGTGGAGTGATAGGATAGCTTAAGTAAGGCGGTTTTTAGGTAAAGGAAGTGATTAGAATAGAGACCAGCTAAAATGTAACTGTGGCTTCCTGCAGGCTCTCTGGCAGCTGAAAGAGTAACAGAGACCCCCTGGTTTTCCAAAGAGCTTATAACGCCAAAGCAGTTTTCACCTGGAATTCAAACAATAACCAGTCGGTGTGGTCTTCTCAGCCACATGCGCATTCAAAAATCACCCATATCCCAGTCTGTCTGCAGGCCATTTCAGAACATGGTCAGCTACACAAAGCAAACCACGTGCTGTGAGATAAAGGAGTGATCAGAGATCCACCAGAGAAGTCACCATCTGGTGTCACCTGCCAATAGTTTCAAAAGCACAGTTGGCAAGAATTACAGGGTTGTGCAGTAATCGCGGGGCTGTATCAAGACTCAGGGATTCATTTAAAACTCCTTGACTTTGCTTCATAGTAGTAGTAATTCAGGACCAGAATGAGTAAACACATCTCTTTTTTTGCAAGGAGCAGTTTAAGATTGGGTCTTCAGCTGTGATCTTGTAAGTTTGTTTTTGTTTTTGTTGTTCATGGTCTCACTACTAGATCAGACTGCTAATGATCCACCTATTTACAGCCTCCCAAGAGCTGGGATTACAGACACACACCACCACCCCCAGTCTCAATCACCATCTCAGTGTGTCCCATGGGTGGGGTCAACACAGCAAGCCCAGGGATCGAACCCCTGGCCCCTGCACCTACTTGCAGGTGCTTTAATCCACTGAGCTATTTGGCCAGCCCTATGATCTTACAAACTTGGATGGCAAATGATTGAAATTCATTTTGTGGGTACAAAGTGCTTCATAAATACTTAATCTCCAGAGTAACTTCAACTTCAAGTTCCTGGCTCTGTTTGGACATCTCTCTATCTAAATTCACAGGGTGCCCATTCTATTTCTAAGTAGCTAATGTTCCCGGGAGCCCCTTCACAGCTCCCTCGCTGCTACTGGTGGGTGCTGGCTTGGATCTTTCCATCCAGCAGCCTGAGAGGTCTAGGACAAGTCAGGAACAGTCTTCAGAGTAACTCAGGATTCCAGGAAGACCTCACAAGCTTACTGGTTGGCACCTACACATATCTGGGCTGGCCTCAATTTGCTTTCCTGTGCAATAGAAATAATATTTACCTCATACAGTAACTGTAAGATACAAATTAACATAGGAACAGTTGTTAAGCTATAGTGAGCTGCCTCATCTTATTTATAGTCTTTCTGCATAAGTGCCAACATAGTTGCTTCCCACATAGAGATGCTAACTAAATAATGGACCACTAATCCTTAGATAAGGATTAGAATACAACCAGCCCTGCAGGGCAGCCCAAACTCTGAAAAAAGAGTTTGCCTGGATCCTGCCAGTTGAAGATGGATGTCTCAGGTTAATTAGAACTTCTTGCTTATAGGGTCTGGTCAGAGGCTCCAGGTGTGCAAATTGTAAATGGGAAAGGAACGGCAGGGACCTGGGAGTCAGTGCTGAGTGTACGCCTCCCTCTTCTGTTGTCCTAGCAGCTGAAGAGACCAACCAGCTTACCATGCCTTGCTGATTTGCTACTTGGGCTTTGAGCAGAGTTCAGCTGAGCACCCACTCATTCCTGAGTGAAATCAGCTGAGGCAGCCTGTGGTTTGGAAATGAGGGTGGGGTGGCCTTCCAGGCCATCCCGATTTTGGAGACAGAAATGGCCAGAGGGTTGGGCTCAGCTGAGGCTGCCTGCTGAAACGCCATCCCATAACGGCACCAGCTCTGGTGGTCTGAGGGGTGCCAGGGATGCTCCTGTCAGAAGGGGGCCTTGAAAGTGTACAAGACACAGAAGGGAGCTGGGTGGCTCCTTCTGACTGAGCCTGAGAACTCACAGAGCATCGTTTCTGCCATCTTCTGTTGGATAAGCAAGACATTAAGCCTGGCCCAGATTCAAAGGGAGAGGAGACAAACTTCACTACTCAGTGCCATGGGAAGCAAAGAACCTGTGGCCATCGTTAATCTACCTCAGTACTGGAGCGTACACACTGCTCTGTGGGAGGGAAGGCTATGTGTAACCACCTTTCCGTCCACTCACCCTCCCAGTGCCACTGCCAGTCTCCCCAGTTAGAAAGGTGAAGGTAAGAGACCACCAGAGCAACACTGACACAGTGAGAGGGTCCAGAGGACTCGGGCCACCACTGCAGCATATCTGGATGTACCCAGCCAGCCGTCATCAGCCTAAAACCCGGAAAGCTGACAAGTTGCGGCCCCATGGCAGTGTATATGGCTAGGAGGCCACCTGGAGGTGGGTGGCCCCAGAATGCTTTCTGTCAGTTATCATTGGCCACTGAAGCTTGGTGAAATGTGTAGGGGAGTCTGTCTTCTCAGAAGGGACATTGACACTGCCCAGTGGAGTAAACTGTGTCCTTTTATAGGTAGTAGCAACTGTACAAGAGGGACCCCAGACTTGCCAATTTCCCCCACCCAAAGCTTCTCCACTGATGATTTATACCCAGGTTTTCTGTGGGACCCTCGCTGTGGGTGTGTGGGTGGCCCTTGCTTTTGATGCAGGAAGAAAAAACTGATCCAATAGGGAACCTCCAAATCATATAGGGAAAACTGATCTCTCAACCTGAAAAGTACCTGCGATAAGTTCCTGTTCTCTAAAACCGAAGAATGAATTTTAGGAACAAACAGAGGTAATAAGCAGAATAGATTTACTGGGGAAAGAAAGGTTCTGTCCGAGAGAGGGACAGGAGAGGGGTCCTGAGTGGGGTGATCCTCTAGAAGCTACCTGGGTATGAGGTGGGACAAAACTGTGGTCAACCAACGAGATAACAAGTACCATTGCTCAGGTAAAATAAATTAAAATTGGAATCCAATGGGAAAGCAAGTCATGCAGAAGGTGGGCAAGATTACAGAGTAAGGTCTCTTCCTGTCCGGTGTGGGCTGGTGCTCTTTCAAGGAGATTGACACCTACTTAGAATATCAATCCCTGACGCCCACCCTTAAGGAAGTATGTTGTTGTTTTGGTTTACTCTTGTCTTGAGGTCTGGCCCATAGGGGAGGTGTGTCTGTCTCCAGTCACAAAGTCACCTTGTCTTCCATATCGTCCTTGAGGTCCTGGCCCTATCTGACTGCCTATAACATTTCTATCCAATTCAGCTGCCTACAACAGTTTTACATCTTCTTCCTGCCAGGACAATACCAAGAAGGCAGGCTCTGCTAGAAACACAGTCAAGAACCCTAGCCCCATGACTCTCAGCCCTGCTGCTCAGCGGTGGCACCTGTCACTTCCTCTCCTGTCAAAGGGTATGTCAAAGGCCACACTGAGCCCAACATGGACAGATGTAGCATTCAATCAAGGGAAAAGATCCTTTAGAGTAGGAAGCTGCCGCCTGTGGTGACCTGTGTTCCTGGCCACACTCCTGCCTGCTTGTCCTATTGATCTGTCTCCCCCATTCCCCACCAGGCCCCTGCACCCCAGAGTGGGCTTCCTGGGAAGCGGGACAGCCTAGGCTGGGGCTGGTGGGAGACTCTCCCGTCCCTGAGCACCAGTCAGGCAGGGCCTGTGGGAAGCGGTCTTTTCCTGCTTCTGCTCTTGCGCTTCCTGGCTCCCAGGTGAGGGATTCCGCCAGCCGCACGCCCCTCCGTGGTGGGTCCCCTCTACTGCCCGTCCTGCAAGGAGCAGCTGCGGGCAGAGAGCAGCCGCGGCTCCGAGCCCTGGGCCACAGTGCAGCTCGGCCGACGCCGTACACCCGGGACCGGCGGTGGAGAGAAGGCAGCAGGCGGCCGTCCAACAGCGCCTGGCCGGCACTTGTCACACAGAAAGTGAGGCGGAGCCGGCCCGGCCTCCGCGCTGCCTGCTATGGCTGCAGTAGCTCCTTGCGGCCGCCGCGGGGCGGCAGTGTCTCAAACGTCAGGCAGGCCTGGGCTTCATCCCTAAGAAGTGATTAAGTGATTCCCCTACTCCAGACTCTGCCAGTGTTTCGCGGGTCACAGCAAAGGGAAACGTAAGGAAGTAATCATTATTCCCAACAGCGCCATATTCTTTCAGTTTCAAAGATTGCCCTGTGGTCATTAAAACATCGTTTTTTTTTTTTCTATGAATGAATGTGACTATATACATAGATCTTTTGTTTTATTTATTGTTAATGTTCTTATGTGACTAACAGTGATAACCTAATGTTCCAGAATGCTGTTAGAAAATTATCTTTTAGTCTTGTTGAAACAACTGAGAGACCCCTTAGCTTAGATATCAGAATGAGGAGGGGTCAGCAGTCGCAAGGGGAGCCGGCCCTGGACTCTCGCCCCGGGCTCTCTGTCCTTCCACTCATGGATCCCCGCGCATAGGTAAGCTGATCGCCCCGTGATGTTGCTTTCCCCTCCACCGCATCGGACTTGTAGGTGACACACGCTTTCATACAAAGCTGTACTGGCAGCACGTCGCACTTCCTGAGGGTCCTAGTCACACTCGTGCCCCCAGGTCAAGGGCTTCTGCCTGCACGAGCAAGGCAGGACCCATAGCACCGTACAGTCCCCAGGGCTGGCTGGGACCTGAGGCGGGACACAGGAGGTCAGGCAACAGCTGCCATCCAAGGCTTCCGGCCAGTGCTCTAGAGCTGTCAGCAGAAAAGGAGATGACAACTGCTCTGGGGGCCTTAGGCTTCGAGGGCTGGGGTTTGACAGGGAAGCATGAAAGAAAGTGCCTGCTTAGCAAAGATACAGCGACCTGAGGGGCAAGCAGAAAGCACGAGGCTGTGTTTCGGGCATAGGAACCACTTGTGCACACCCAGAATGTCCGACCTGAACCAGAAAAGAAGCAGAGGCCACAAGGTGAGGAGGTGGGAAGGGCCAGTGCATGGGTGGGAGGGGCCTGACCCCACTGCCACAGCGGCCACAAGGGGTCTCCCGGCTTCCATCCTCTCAACTCCCAGCCTGCAGAGACTGCAATAGGAGAAGGAGCCGGGTGGGTGGCTCCTATTCAATTTTAGTCTGCATTCTCAAGGGTGCAGGAGAAACATAATTTTTACTTTTTTTCTTGTTCCATTTGTTTTCAGCCCATTCTGCCCAAAGGAGAAGATATAATAGTGCAGGGCTCCTGTTGCCCTGGCCAGCCCTCAGCCCCCACTTCTTTGGAGCGCCTGCACTCACTGCTCCTGCAGCACCCTGATGTTGCGCTGGCTGCCTTCACAGAGACCCCAGTGCTTGGAGGGGAGAACCACATCTGTCCTGGCTCTGAAGGCTGGTCATCTAGAGTCGAAGCCAGCACAGTCCTTCCAATGGCGTAGGGCTCTGGCTCTCCTGGCTTCTGGTAGGTGCCAGCAGTTCTTGGTGTGCCTCAGCCACGTCATGTCCATGTCATGGAGCTCTCTGCTCCATCTTCGGTGGCCTTCTGCACCATGTGGGGCTCTGTATGCAGACTCCCCCCTCCTTAGAAGGACACCAGCTGCAGGAGTGGCCTTAAGCCTGTATACCGCATCTTCATGTATATCTGCAGACTTCTATTTTCTAATCATGTCACATTCTGAGATGCTGGGTGGTTGTGAATTTGGAAGGGACAGGACACGACACAGAACACTGTCACAGAGCTAGCTCTACATGCAGATATCCCCTGCAGTTCTAAGCCAGTGACAGCCACCTGGGCCTCTCCATCCCTCAGCTCTGGAGCAAGGCAACTTCCTTTCCTCTGAGGTCTTTGCCCTCTTCCTGTATTCTCCCTAGCAAAAGGGTCCCAAGTCCACAAGTCTTCTCCTCACAAGGAAGCACAGATGCAGGGCACATCACAGCCCCCAGATCCCCAGCTCATCAGGATCTGTCTCTGTCATTCCTCATTATTTTCCTCTCTCCCAAACCTGAGAGTTGAATTTATTTACAACAGTCTCCTGAACTTGTTAAACTTTGCCTTTTTAAGGTTGAAAATTCTGAAACTCACAACCCACGAAAAACCCTCTTTGGTTTTGCTTTGCCTGGCATATGCTTCACTGTGGAAACGAAGCAAGCGAATCTGTTAAGATGATGCTGAGAACAGAAGGATCAATAATTTCAAAATAGTAAGTAGCTTGTTGCTGTAGCAGCTCAACTCTGGAACTCCCTTGGCATTGTTTCAGTAAACCAAGATGACCAGCCAAACAGCTTCTGGTGCTTCCCTGCAGGAGAGCACCAGTCTCAGCAGGCCAAGATAGGCACCCTGCCATCAGCACTAGAGACTACCTCAGTGCAAGGAGTTTAACCAGTTGGGGAAGAAACCAAAGAGGAAGCGGCTCCACCAAGAGCTGTGTCTCACAGGGCAGCTGAGCATAATGTCCGAGCATTCTAGCAGCAGTGGGCACACTTGGAAGGTATTTATTTGGCAAACACAGTTGTAAGACCTGGAAGGTAACAAGGACCTTTTCTTTCTTTCTTTCTTTCTTCCTTTTTTTTTTTTTTTTTGTCTTTTTTTTGTGAGACAGGGTCTTGCAACATAGCTCAGGCTGGCCTTGAGCTTACTTTGTAGCTCAGGCTGGTCTTGAACTCACAATAACCCTCATACCTCAGTCTCCCAAGTGCTGGGATTACAGGAGTGCACCACCACATCTGAGAGCAAAGAATGTTAAGGACATCTCTCTCTGGAGCCAACTTCACAGTCTCCTATAGGCCACCTGGCCTTTTAGGTGACTCTGTCCGTCTCCCTATATGTGACTCGCTCCCCACCCCACAAAACCCCATTACATTTCATCTTCTCTTTCATACTGTTTAGAATCAAGACAGTGCAGGTTTTCCTCTGGAGGTGGTTCTGACCAGTTTTCTCTCCTTTGATTGTAACTAAAGCAGGCATCTAATTCTCTAGCAGGGCTCAAGGTAGGAAAACTGGTTCGACAACCTCCTATCTAATTCCTGGTAGGACAGCACCATCTGGTGGACAATTGTGAAACTGCTCAGGCCCTGGCTTGGGATCCATCCTCTGAGGCAGCTCATTTCTGTGAATGCTGACAGAAATACCACAGACTGCATAAGAGCTGGGTACTGACATGGGCTTAGTCCCTTAAACGTGTGCCTTTTCTGTAGCCTCAGCATATATTTTCTAGAGAACGACAAGAGAGGAGTGTTTCAGTTTCCAAATCAAACAAATGATCAGTGGTTAGGTACAAGAACCGGCTGAGCACCCTATTTACTTTTCAGACATTGTACACGTGTTTTGTGCTTTTGTTTTCTTTCTTTCTTCCTTTCTTTCTTTCTTTCTTTCTTTCTTTTTTTTGTACTGGGGATTGAACTTAGGACTTTTGCACTTAGCATGCTCTGCCTGTATGTATGGGTAAGTTAAAAATAAAACTTTAAGCCAGGCATGGTGGCTCATGCCTGTAATCCCAGCACTCGGGAGGCTGAGGCAGGAGGATCAGTGCAAGTTCGAGACCAGCCTGGGCTACAAAAGTGAGCTCAAGGCCAGCCTCAACTACATAGCGAGACCCTGTCTCAAAAAGCCAAAATAAATAAATAATTAAATAAATAAATAAAACTTTAAAAAATATATAACTCAATATCCTAACACTTATACTTCAGGGTTTTTTGTTTTGTTTATTGAGGTGCTGAGGATTGAACTGAGGACCCCACACATGCTGGGTGAGCAATTCTACCACTAAGCTAATTCCTCAGGCTTCTTTTTGTTGTTTGAACAGGGCATCTCTGGCTTCAACCTGTGATCTTTCCTGCATAGACGGAACCAGAGTTGTGTGCCTGCCCTGACAGTTATTTTTCCCAACCAATGGAATCACCAAGCAGCGTTTGTCCAGATACATCTCAAATAGCTCCCCACTGTCTGCTCACTTCCTCCCCAGGCATAGTTCTTACTCCTCAGAATCAGAGACATGGATGTCTGAGGACCATCTCTTCTCTTCTCATGCAAAGCCCGCCTTCCCAGCCCTCCCTGGGCCTGTTCACTCACCTGGTGGTGCAGCTTTCAGACTCGTTCTCATGCATAGTAAATAACTGCTAGCTGAGCACTTGGGCCCGGGGCAGTCTCCTCTGTTCCTGTGGCAGCCCAAATGTTCATTGGAGCACGACTCAGATGACATCCTGCTGCTCTCTTTTCCTCAGCTCTTGTCTGATCCACCCTGGCTACTGAAACCATACCAAGCCCCTTTAAATTTCCTGTCCCTCCCTTGTTCAAAACATCATCTCCCCAGTCCCTGCATGCAAAGGACAAGCAGCAAAGGAACTCACTTTGTAGCCTGGGCTGGTCTCAAACTCCCAAGAGTCCTCCTGCCTCAGCCTGACAAGGAGTCAAAGACCGGAGGCAGCATAGCTCAGGGATGCAGGATAGAGATCGAATAGTCTGAGCTAGAATTTTGCCAGACATTTGGGCTCATGCTCCTCACTACGCCCCCAGAAACATGACAGGTGACATTAATTTTCATTAATTTTGCTGGAAAAGAAAAAGGTTTATTTGAAGCTAGCACTGAAGGATTCAGAGGGCCTCTAACTGGCTGAAATCTGCCCTGCTTTGTGTGGTGCGCAAAGACTTACAGGAAGAGTGAGGAGGGAAGATATGGGGAACCAGTGGCCACAGGGTTACACAGTGGGCAGAGTCTTTGCCCCAGAGTGTTGTTCCATCTCTGAGGCCTCCGCCCCCACTCCTGGGCTGGACTTCTGCATTTTCATTCCAAATGCATACCGACTTTTTTGTCTTTTTAAATTTTTTTACCAGGTAGGCTACCTCTTGGCTAGTCCATTCCTATGAACTGAGAATGAGTTGTTAAGATACCAGGAAGATGAAAGAAATTTTGGGTTTTTAGTTCTTTGTAGATTCTAGATAGAAGACCTTTGTCTGAGTACTTGTTAGTTATAATCTTTTCGAAATTTGTGGGTCGTCTTTTCACTTTGTTAGTGATTTCCTTTGACATGCAGAAACTTCTTAGCCAGAGGAGGTCCCAATTGTTGATGCTTTCAAGTGTTAAACGTGCAATTTGATTTCCGTCCATGAAC